>WEIT01027079.1:0-21001 GCA_013389985.1 Dryoscopus gambensis
AGACAAGCACCACACCCTGCTTCCTATTTTCTTTCCATGGAATGCCCATGCAGTGGAACCCCGCCTCTTGCAGACCTGTACGGCGGAACCCTGCCCCTTGCAGACTTATATGGCGGAACCTCGCCCCGTGCAGACCTGTGCTTGTCCACTATTGTAGAGACCGAACGTTGCGCTTACTGCTCCCGGACACAGCGCCTCTACTGTGCAAACTCAATTCCTCTACTTCTCAAATTACCCACACTCTCAACTCAGCATTCCCGTCCGCGTGCTTTTTGTTTGTGCTTTGTCCACGATTTGCCCGTGCTTTCCCCCACGCTCTCCAGGCACTGGCCCCTGTAGGAATCTGCCCTTACTCCGTGAAATCAACCCTCCCAGCGCTTGCGCGCAGCTTTACAGACCTTCCCTGACTTTCTATGCACTGGCTTCTGTAGAAGCTTGCCAGCCGTAGAACCGACGCTGTTGCCCCCCCTCACAAACCTTACCAGTGCTGTAAAGCTGGTTCATTCAAAGGAGGTCCCTCTGTCTGGTTTGCCGGGTTCCCAGCTGCCTATCCTGGGTCTTCCAGTGTTCCGTTTTTGGCGTGGATATCCCGGCGAGCCCCCAAAATTGTTATAAATTGGTCCGGATATCAGGAAAAAATTAATCCGTGTTTATTAATCCGCAGCTGGGAACAGAAGATGGTGGGCAGTCCACCAATCCCGCTCAGCAGAACAGACAAAAAAAGATAATCCAACAAATAGCTCTCAACCACAAAATGCTCACTCCCTCACACTCCAACAACCACCCAAAAAGCCCGCCCCCTTGCCACGAGGTCCCCTTTTTATATCCCCAGTCCAATCTCCCAAAAGTCTTAGTCCCAAGTATCCGCTTCCTGTTCGTTCATCCTTTCCAGGGCTCTATGGGGCGTGTAGTTTTCCTTCTAAAGTAGCTACCAAGTCTGTGCCTCAGTGTTGTGTCTTCTCTCTGCCAACTGTCCATCTCTCTTGTAGTTCCATGAAGTACATAGTCCTCCTCTGGGACAGCAGCCAAATCTGTATATTGCTTAGAAATGCTCAAGCACTCTATTAGTTAACATACTTTGTATCAAACTCAATCCCTTTTTAATGTTTATAACAGAGAGGCTATGGTCGCTGGTGGGGAGAACTCATCATCACCGCAGTGTCCTGCTTTTCTGCTGCCTTCCTTTTGCCCCGCCCTGCCCTGCCTCCGCCGTTCCTTCGCTGCTGTTTTGGGGCTTCGCTGCGCGGTAGCACCGCAAGCGTCTCACCCCCTGCCTGCCGAGACGTCCCAGAGTTCCCGTTGCAGCTTCGGAGTTCTTACATCTCACCTAACACCTGGGATTTTGTATTCATCCTTGCTGTTCCAGCCTGCTTCTCCCAAGGGTCTTGCTGAAGCACCAGGATGGGCTGCCCAGGGGGTTTGTGAAGCCTTTTTCCCCTCCCTTCCTGGCTCGGCCGGGCTGCCATTGCCACGTACTCCTCGAGCTCACTCCAGAGCGCCCCTGCCGGCTGTGACCGTCACTGCATCAAAGGGCAAAGTGCCTGACAGCCCAGGCGGCTGTCACTGGATTCTGGTTCTGTTGGTTGATACTGCCATAGTTATTGTTGTTTTGTTTGCCTTGTTATACATACATATACATATGTGTGTTAGTAAAGACCTGTTATTCCTATTCCTCATATATTTGCCTGAAAGCCCCTTAATTTCAAAATTATAATAATTCGGAGGGAAGGGGGTTACATTTTCCATTCCAAGGGGGGCTCCTGCCTTCCTTAGTTTTTCCTTGGCTTTTAAACCAAGACAATTTGTCAAGCTGTTTCTCAGAAAACATCAGAAGCATTGTGAAACAATGTGATTTACATGTGCTGTGCAAGGCAGTGCTTTGTAGCTTTTGACTGGGAGTTACTGAATAGAGAACAAAACCAGTGGTGCTGGGAGCTGTCCTTGGACAGAGTGGAAGTTCAAGGGTGGGTCTAGAGCCTCAGTGACTGTCCCAGTACCCTGTCCCACTGCAGCAAGGGCTGGTGTCGTAGTAATCTAAGGGCTCTAAAGCTGTGGGGAATATGCAGGAGGTGTATGCACATGATTCTGGTGTACCATTTCTGAAGAAGACAAGGTTTCTCCTTAATAACATTAACTGGTGATTCCCCAATGGTGTCACAACATTCAGCACAGCATCACAAGGCATTTACTGAGACCAATGTTACCAGTGTCATAAATTCAGGCTGAGAAAGAAAAGTTGGTACTAAAAACTGTCATGTAAAAGATTGTGTCAGTTTTGCATGACCTCGTTTTTTGGGAGTGGGGGGGGCCACAGAGGTGGCTTCTGTGAGAAGCTGCTAGAAGTTTCCACCATGTCCAGCAGAGCCAATCCCTGATGGTTCTGAAGATGGACATGCTGCTTGCCAAAGCTGGGCCAATTAGAGACGATGGTAATGCCTCTGCAATAACAGATTTAAGAAGAAAATCAAAACAAAGAGGGGCACAGTTTTTCTTCCTAGCCAGAGAAGAGGAGGAGGTGAGAACACGTGAGGGAAACAGCATGGCAACACCAAGGCCAGTGGAGAAGGAGAGAGAGGAGGTGCGCCAGGCACTGGGAGCCGATTCCTCTGCAGACCATGATGACAACCATGGTGAAGCAGGTTGTCCCCCTGCAGCCCATAGGTCCACAGGGGATGCAGAGATCCACCTGCAGCCCATGGGGGAGGTGCTCACACCAGAATGGGTGGATGCCTGGAGGAGGCTGTGATCCAGTGGGAGAACTGGTGGAGAGAGCGGGCCGTGCTTCCAGGGAGCCTTGGATGATGGCAACCCATGGAAGAGTGACCCATGCCACAGCAGTTTTGGGAGGACTGCTGCTCGTGAGAAAAGAGCCATGCTGGAGAAGTTTATGGAGAACTGTCTCCTATGGGAGGAACTCCAGGTCTCACAGCAGAAGGACTCCTCTCCCTGCACAGCAGAAGAAAAACTCAGTTGATGAGCTGACCAAAACCCCCACACCCTGTCTCCCTGAGCTGTCCCTGGGAAGGAGGGAGGGGCTGGGGGAAGAAAAGGTGTTTTAAGGGCTTATTTTATTTCTAGTTTTCCGCTTATGATTTTGTCAGTAATAAATTAACTTTGTACCTCTAGGCTGAGCCTGTTTTGCCCTTGGAGTGTTTTCTCCTGGTCCTTATCTCGGGTCATGAAGCCTTCATTAAAATTTTCTCTCTCCTCTGCCCAGCTGTGGCAGGGGAGGGTGAGTGAGTGACTTTCATGGATGCCTGGCACTTGGCCAGCATCAAACCACGACAAAGATTCACATTCCTGTTTATTTGGTTTGGTCATTAGTATGCTCACAGGTTGAACAGGAAGGTTATTTGGAGGCTGAGTGATGCAAAAAAATTGCAGTGTAAAGTACTTGTTTGGAGACTTTGAAATCATGGAGTTCTAAACCTAGCATTTACCCTGGGAACAGACCTGAAGACTCCGGTCCTTTGTTTCAAAACAGCAAACTCACTAGCTACTGTCTAATTTTTCCTAATTGCTAAATAAATTGGACTCTGAGTGAGGTAATTAACCTTACCTAAGCTTTGCATAAAGTATAGCTGAGGTTTTCCAAAGGTTGCAAATACAAATCAGGCAGTGAAGTGGGACAAAGCATCAGACTTGTGATTTTCTGGGAAAACAAGGAAACAGATGGTGCAGGCACACATGGATTACAACCATGTGTACTTTTGCTCAGTATTCCCACCAGACATTCAGCTCAGGGGCTTTACTCAATTTGAGAGTCTGTAACTGATGTTAATGAACACTACATTTGCCTGCAGAAAGTTAAGTATATATATTTTTTTAATATATGGAAATATGCCTTGTGGCACAAGAGGTAAGTGACTTTTAGATAGAGTTTGGCAAAAATATTTGCCACACAGAAGGAATCCCACCTTATTCAGCTGTTCCAATGGTGACTTGGGATGTGGAAATGTCCTGGAAAGGAGTTAGAAGAGAAGAATTTGACTTTTTTACTGGATTATGCAACCATGTTAATTTCCTCTTACCTCATTTTTTTCTGCTTCCTTACTGAGGATGTACCACTTTGTGGCTTGGGAAATGCACAAAGCATGTGAAGGAACCATAGAGCAGGCTGTCAACAACCACAGTGACACTCTGCCAAGATGGCTGTCAGCACTGCTGGAACAGCAGATGTGCCACTTTCATCCAAAAGGTCTTTCCCTTTAAGAGGAGCACAGGTTTCTGTGGACAAGGCCATTCAGGTGGCTCTCACAGCTGAATGACACCAAGATTTAGCTGAGCTGCTCATGTGCAAGGTGACCTAGGGGCAGTCAGCAGCTCTTTTCCAAGTAGAAGCTCCTTTGTTTTCGTCTGTGGGGTTTTTTCCCACTTTATAATTCTCTGACAGTGTCTATTTCCCATTTTCTTCATCTTTGTTCATCTTTTTGTGATCATGTAGGAAAATGGTGTTTATTTTGCTCACTTCAGCTTAGCATGACGTTCTGTGAGAAGCACCCCCTGCCCTCAACAGCAGTGTATGAAATATGTAGAAGTAGCTCTAAGAAGCTGATGCTGTGACTGGCACTTGTCACCCTCACTAGAGAAGCAAAAATGACAGCATTTGAGGCAGGGTGGGAAACAAGGACCAGCCCAGGGACTGTGCATGAGTCTTGATGCCACAGTATATGACATGAAGGACTACAAGAAAAACATTTCAGTCTTTAAACATTCAACATTTTATTTACTTATTAACTGTTCCTTTGGTTTTTTGGATGTATTTTTTTGGGGGGTTGTGTGTTTGGTTTTTTTTTAAATCTGCCTACCTTAGAGAAAATGTCTGTTAGAACAAATCCTTCATCTTGTGCAGAAGGCCTCTGAAAAGCAAATTTTAAGAAATCTCAGGATTATCATTTAATCTGTACTGCTGTTTCTGGGCTGTGTTACATTTACACAAATAAATTATGAAAAATGCTTTCCTAGCCTGATGGCGAAGAAATTTTTTAATGTAGAGCTCATGTCTTATATATGAAACTATTAGATGTTTCTTAGCTGCACCAGATAGAACTAATGGTCCTATTTTTAATTCCTTATTTTACTATCCCTGATCCAGATCTGAAGTCTGCATTTGGCCTCTTCCTCAAGAACAGGTTTATACAAACCCCATATTCAAAAGCCTTTGAGTTTAGAAACATTCAAAAGGAGCTTAATATATCCTATACCTTGTTCAGGCTTGTCACTCCTTTGGATTTTCAGAGACAGTCTTGTTGATTTTGGATTTCACTCAGAGAAACACTTGCTTCATTTTCTGTTTCAGTGGGAACTATGAGCTGTGGAATGCTTTTGGAAATGAAGCAGCTTTTTAATTGAAGTATTTAGGTAGGAGATATATCCTTCCAAAAACCTGCCGGTCTAAGTAGGAAAAATTGAACGCTGCATTATTAAAAAATTTAAGTGTTATCCATTTCAGCTACATTCTCAAATTTAAGCTCAATTGTCAGCACTTTCCTTTGCCATTGCTATTCTCTGTTAAAAAAGCCATGTGCTTTGTATTCTCATCACTTCAGCATCTCCTTTATTTTGCTCTTTGTATTCAGTGATCATTGCTTTCTGTTCCTTTGCTGCAGACAGAATCCTGCTCCTTCACATTTCCCCTTTGGAATATGGTGGTAAGTTTGCCATTGCTATTTGTCATTGACGATTTGGTATTTCACCATGGCAGGCACAATGGTTCCAAGATTTTCTCTCTGCAGTTCCCATAACCCCACTTTTACCAAAAAGCACCCTTCTTTTCATTATTTCTACCATCTCAGCATAAATAAACAGGCCAGAGCATGTCACTATGAGCATTTTTACATCCAGCAATGACTCAGAGGTCTGATTGGCACTGGTGCCTACATGAAGGCAGGTCCAGGTCCTCAGCTTCTCCCATAGCAAGACATGAAGTATTTAAAGCTCATGTCCCATTCTACTGCCTGGGACAGTTTTTGGTGGTTCATTAGAAGTTCTTTTATTTCTCCCAACTTATTTGAGATTTAAAGGGCTGTTGGAGTTCAGTATCAATCTGAGAAAGAGCTTAATATTCTGTGAAAACCTTGTTGCAGATATTAGATATTACTAGTTATTTCTGCACACACTTGAATTCTAATTCAACAGAATAATGCTTAATCATAGTTTCATTTGAAGCTACTCAGAGCATGAAAACAAAATCTTGGTGTCTGGATGAGTAATGAAAAGCTGGTGTCACCTTTTCTCTAACATTAAAAAGGTCTTGTGTTACTTCTGATAATGGTGTCAAAAGTGCAGAGCTTGATCAGCTTTCTTCTCTTCATATTTTTGAGGTCTGAGAGTAGCATTGTAGAACTGACAGGAGACAAAAGGCAAGTCCATGCTCCCCAAACTATGTGGAGATGAAGCAAATCCATGCTAGAAGATGCCTATCCATGTTTTGGGGTGGAGTCTGTGTCCCCCTAGGCACTCCAGGGCTGACTGCTGACCATGTGGCTGGCAGTGTGGTAGAACAGGCTCCTGTCCAGGGCTCTGTGGAATACAGGTTATTTAGGGTTAAAAGGAGACAGATGCTGGTTTGTCTGAGAGGGACAGCTCAGGGGCGTGGATGTCAGGGCCAAGGCCTCAGCATCTCCCTTCTGGTGTGATACACAGACTGAGCTAAATACTTTGGGGCAGGAGTGACAAAGCCCCCACACTGCGAAAGGGACCTCTTTACCATTTGGTAGTGATGAGGAGGAAAACCCTCCCTTCTCTCTGCTGGTGGTCACAGTGGTCAGGCAATTATACCCCCATGTGTTCTTGTCCTTAAAAGTGCAGCTACACGTTCTTGTGTAAAAATCCGTTTTGTTTGATAGTAGGATTGATGAGTAGGAGTTGAGAAAATCCTGTCAAAGCTTGAAACACCAAAGTGGGGAACCTTTCTATGGATGTCCATCAGGATGGTGGAGATCCATTGAATAAGGTACAGCTCAGGGATCTCACCTGAGGGAGCTAAGATTATCCATACTCTCCTCTTTGTCATATTAGCTGTAATGAAAGGCATTTTAGATGATAATTTACAAAGTTTGAGTGCCTTGCTTACTGGAATCACAATGATTAGCCCCTCCTGGTTCAAAACAGTGGTGGTGCTTTTCCCGGAATATTTAGAAATGATGTGGACAAATTAGAGGCAATAGGAGAATGTGGCATGGCTACAGCTGTGTGGAAATGGGCATCCCTCAATTCCAGAATTGCAAGTCCTTGAGGAATAAAATGCATGCTATGTCCCAGCCTTTTCTAAGGGACCTACCTACAAATTGTTTCTATTTGGTAGAGACCAAAATTGGCAGGAAATTGCCCTTTTGAAATCAAACCCCATTAACTGTGATCTTCTTAATAAAAAACCCTGTACAGGGGCTATGACACAGTACCACAAAACTAGCTCAGGAGGAATGAGCTGCTCAGGCCAAACTGGCATCTCTCAGCATTGACGATGTCATGGTTTAACCCCAGCTGGCAACAAAGTACCATGCAGACACTCACTTACTGCTCGCCCCCTCCCAGTGGGATGGGGAGAAGAATCAGAAAGAAAATAAAAAAAACCTAGCGGGTTGACATAAGAACAGTTTAATAATGGAAGCAAACTTAAATATAATAATAACAGCAATAACAACAACAAGAAGAATAGGTAACTAAATCCCAAGAAATACATCTACTCACTGTTGCAGCATGGCAGATGAGGGTGCCATGACCTTCCGAAGGCGTCTCCACAGGGTCTGGAGACGCTTCCGCAGGGTCGCTGCCCTTCCAGCTGATGAGCTCGGATGCACCAGGGCCCCCATTCGGCCCCGCTCATCGAGCCTCCATTTTCTGGGTGGCTCCCCGGAGGAAGCAGCTCCGCAGGGGTCAGACTCCCACAGGGGTGAAGCAGGTAGCATCAGCTTTAGTCAGAGAAGCAGCTGGCACTCACACACGCAGGCAGACAATGAAAGAGTCAGGAAGGGTTCTGGCATGTTCTTGCACGAGAGGATTTATTTGAACCTCATCACAGGGGAGGTTAGGAGCCAGGAACAAGATGGAGGAAGGATTTGGAGATTATATAGGAGGTTCGCAGGGCAGGCTGAACATCGGGATCGAGGGTGTTGGGGTGCAGGGGCGGTACAGAGATGGCATCATGGCAAGGGGACCAATAGGAATACCGCGAGGGAATGTAGGGAAGGGAAAACATACATGTAAGGAATAAAAGGGGGCAGGGAGAAGCAATGGATCAATCAAAGGAACAGAAGTGGGGTACATAATGTCCTTAGGAGAAGCCTGCCTCTCAAACCTGGGGGATGACCCCCTGCCACAGCCCCCAATGGGCTGGGTCACCGCAACATCTCCTCCGTTTTTATTTCTTAAAAAGGGAAAGGCTGCTCCTAAGAATTGCAAAATTCAAGTTTTAAAACAATCAAAAATAACTTTGTAATAACTGAAAATACACACTATAACAAAGTAATTAGAAAATAATACAAAGTAATTTTTGAAAAAGAAATAAGTCATCCCCAAAGTCCACAATGTCTGAACAAATCCTTTAGTTCTTGAATGCATAGCGTCTCTTCATTGAGATGGAATTCAGACTGGACCGATGTGTCCTGTTTCAGCAGTCGGATCATGCAGCTTTATTCGGAGGGATGTTGTAGAATGGGTGCTGGGTTTCATTGGCATGTGTTGCTGAAGTAGGTGGAAGGATTGCCTCAGCAGGGGTGCTTTTCCTTACTTCAAATAAAATCTACTAACACACAATAGGTTAGAACACAAGGGGAACGCGGCTGGGCCTGCCTGTGCTGTCAGAGCAGAGCTGTGTGTGACACAGGTTTGTGCTCCTGCCAGGATCAGCGTCTGCACCCCGCCTCTCTCCGGTCCAGGCAGCCTTGGAACCGGAGGTGGGCCGACCCCCAGGGGTGGTGCCGCGGGCCCGGGAACGGCCTGGGAGAGGCAGGGTCTGCGGCAGGAGGGGATTCCCGGGGGAAGGAGGGAGGAGGTCCGACGCAGACATGCCTCTCAACGCAGGGAGGGAGCTGGGAGTGGGGGAGGAACCGATCACGGTGACGTGAGAGGGAAGGGGCGCAGGAACGTGGCCACCCCGCAGGGTTAAGATTTTTGGCGTGCAAACTTGCAACAAAGGAGACAACATGGCGAGGGCTGACCATGCTGCCAGCACCATCTTAAGACAATAGGAGGGGGTGACTGAACTGGGAAAAAAGGGTTTAGGCAGGAGGGTTAGGGAAAAACGCAGCACAGAGTGAGCAGTCCTGTCCTGGAAGGGGGACAGAAGAGGCAGGGAGACGGCAGGGAGACGGTAGCAAGCCCTGTGCCCTCAGTCAGTATCCATTTCCTGATCCCCTCTGATACACGGAGAAAGGGTACAAGGAATATGGGGGGAGGAAAAGAAGAAGGGATTTTTAACTGGCGGTTTCCCGAACTTTCCCCGAGTTTCCAAACAGATGTTGTTGAAATAAGCTGTTCCCTCCTGCGCTAACAGTTAAAAAAAGAAGTGCAGGAGGTGAGGGGAGCAGAATTACCACAAGCAGGACCATAAGGAGCGCCGGCATGGTAATTCCCCCTCTAAAACGAAAATTCTCCCCAGCAAGGGCATAAGAACTTGGAGTAAAACTTCCTGAAGAGGATAGGCTGTTCCCATCCCCCTGCTCTACCCAGCCCCGAGAGGAAAAAAGGCTAAACTAAACATAAAAGGGTGATCTCGTTGTTTAAACCAAAGTCTCACCCCTACTCCCATCCTTCGGGGATGTCGACTCACAAAAAACCCAATTTCCCCCACACTACCATCCCGGGGGGACACACTTACAGACGGGATCTAAGAAATAGCTCGGGGTGGTCCATCTGCCTCCGACCAATCCTTTCCAGGTTCTTTCGGTCGCCACTGAGCTCGCCCGCATCAGGGCTCACCTCGGGGAAATGACTCATTCAAACGCGTAACTTCCAGCCGTGCTGGAGACGCCTCCAGGGTACCCCGGGATAAGGGGCCCCATGCTGAGCAGCTATTTGTTGCAGCGTGGCAGATGAGGGTGCCAGGACCTTCCGAAGGCGTCTCCACGGGGTCTGGAGACGCTTCCGCGGGGCCGCTGCCCTTCCAGCTGATGAGCTCAGATGCACCAAGGCCCCCGGTCTGCCCCACTCGTCAAGCCTCCATTTTCTGGGTGGCTCCCCGGAGGAAGCAGCTCCGCAGGGATCAGACTCCCACAGGGGTGAAGCAGGTAGCATCAGCTTTAGTCAGAGAAGCAGCTGGCACTCACACACGCAGGCAGACAATGAAAGAATCAGGAAGGGTTCTGGCATGTTCTTGCACGAGAGGATTTATTTGAACCTCATCACAGGGGAGGTTAGGAGCCAGGAACAAGATGGAGGAAGGATTTGGAGATTATATAGGAGGTTCGCAGGGCAGGCTGAACATCGGGATCGAGGGTGTTGGGGTGCAGGGGCGGTACAGAGATGGCATCATGGCAAGGGGACCAATAGGAATGTAGGGAAGGGAAAACATACATGTAAGGAATAAAAGGGGGCAGGGAGAAGCAATGGATCAATCAAAGGAACAGAAGTGGGGTACATAATGTCCTTAGGAGAAGCCTGCCTCTCAAGCCTGGGGGAAGACCCCCTGCCACAGCCCCCAATGGGCTGGGTCACCGCAAAAACTCACCGCTTGCTGACCAAAGCCCATCCAGTCCTCAAGCAGTGATCAGCCCCTCTCAGCCAACTTCCCCCACTTTATATACTGGGCATGATGCTCTATGGTATGGAATATACCTTTGGCCAGTTCTGGTCAGATGTCCTGGCCATGCTCCCTCACTTTTGCAGCTCCTTGCTGGCTGAGCAGGAGACACTGAGAAGTCCTTGACTTAGGGCAAGCAATGCTTAGCAACAACCAAAACAGTGTGTTATCAACATTATTCTCATCTCAATCCAAAACACAGCTGTGTACCAGCTGCTAAGGTGAAAATGAGCTCTGTCCCAGCCAAAACCAGGACAATGGATGAATCAACTAGTAAACAATCTCCAGAACTTTTTAGAAAGATATTTAGCTCTTCAGAGGTCATTTGTATCTCTTGACTACTGATTCCAAAGTAATCTGGTAGGAGCTCACTGTGGAAAAAATCATTGCATGGCATATAATGCACAAAGGCCAGGATAATGGATCTAATGCTGTTTGTGAACCAGAGCATAATTGAGATGCTGTGAGAGACCCTTTGGGTTCACATGGCTGCAGAGGGAGGCAAGAGAGATCACTCCTTCCATACTGGGAGTTAGCTCCCAGGCCGTGGGATGCAGCAGGATGGCCTGCTGATGGACAGCCTGCTCTTTCCCACTATTCTGAGCAAACTTTCATTTAAATGAGCTTGAATTTTTAAGACCAAAGTTTTCCCAGAAGAAATATTTAATCTGAGCCCAGCTGGTCTTTTAAAATGAAATTATTTATTAACTGATTTGTTGTCATTAGCCACCAGGAAATGCACTTGTAAAGGCGCTAGATAAAAAAATTTACAGTTTCCCAGTACCTAATTTAGGCAATTTTGCTGCAGGGAGTTCACTTGGAAGAGAAAAGGATGACAGACTGGTTATTTAAGTACCATTCAGAAGGTTTTTTAAAGGCTCACTTCTCATGCAAATGCTGTCTAAAATCATGTCAGACTATTTTCTATCCAATACATGATCCGTTACTTTACCACTGGAAATTTTTACCGTACTATTTTCTTTTGCTGTTTTTGGAGCCAGCTGCATCTTCCAGATCTGCAGGCCCCTGTTGAACCTGAGACAGCCTTTAATGAAAGACAAAGATGATGAAAAGTCACCCCCTCCCCAGTACACAGGGACATTGCGAAATGTTCTTTCTGCCAGGGCAAATGGATTTTCCAGAGCTTTCTGTATTGGTTTCTTGGGAAGGAACATTTTTTGCTTGTGTTTTTGTTCTGTTTGGGTGATTAAGTGGTCATTTGCTAAAGCCCACAGAAAACTAGCCCATGTATAAATTTATTTCAGCCCACTTAATGAGAAAGGTACGAACATGATGGCGTGAAAGGCTATGTGAAGGAGATCTGTGGGACACAAGGAGCCTGCTTGTGTCCCCAGCTAAGAAAGGGCAATTCCGAAACATGCACTGAAAGTCAAAGAACCAGTGCTACCCAGAAGACTTCAAGTGTCGTCTTCAGGGTGTGCAGTTTTTTACAGTAAGACTTGGCATCCTTCAGCCCCTGTACAGCTGACTAAAGAGATTTAAGTCAGGAAGTACAACACTAGGCAGATGGAACGGTGCCAAGTTGGCTCCCTGGAACGGAAACACTTCCTCAGCTCTATTTGTATCAGCCATAGGGAAGTCTTCAGCTGGGAAGGCAGCAGGAGATGACAAGAAAATATTGAGAACCCTCAGCTCTACCAATAACAGGTCCTACAACCAGTGCCACTTCTTATTCTTTAGGTCTGTTCTTTAGGTCAAAACAAAGCCACTTTAATATAATGTTGACCTGCTGGTTTTAAAAGAACATCTCCTGGTGCTGGTGGGGTGGTCTAATGCTTCAGCCTTGACGCTGACAGGCAGGAGTTTGAAACAAATTCTGCAATTAAAATGACAGGCAGCAGAAACTGCCAGTCATTAAAACCAGTGGTTTTTGCTTTGTAAAGGTGAACTATTGGAAACAATTAAAAATTAATCGCATTGATTAGATCGCCTGGGATCATTCAGAGATGATAAACCTCTCTATAATTCACACTGGCAGACAAGAGAGTCACCATTAAGATGAGTGGGGCAGAGGGAGGTGGAAAGGGGCTCTTCTGTTTGAAGCAGTCATGATGTCTGTTGTGGTTAAATTTATATTATGGAGTGATGCTGCGGCGTGGGGCAGTGGTGAGTGCCACAGCCTTCCAGAAGGGTCCCCAGCCAAGAGAAGCTGCTTCAGCACGGTGGGCCAGACAAAGGTGCAGCCACCCACACTCCCAGTGGAGAAGGGCACATGCACACACACACGAAGAATAGGCGACTGCAGGTCACAAAGGAGACGGGAAGGGCTCTTCGTATGGGTTCCAGCAACAAGATTTATTGAGGAGGGTCCAGGGATGAAGAGCCAAGATGGAGGGCAGGGTACAGGTTTATATATGGGGAAGAAGGGGCAGGAAGTGCAACAGAACTAATGGGTTGAGGGCCAGGGGGAGGAGCAAGGATAAGGGTATAAAGGTATAGAGAAGGAGGGATTAAGGAGAAGGGGCCAATGGGGGGGTACAATTGAAAAGAAATTTCTAGAGGTAGTACTGATGCTGTAATGATTTTTTGCTTTTTCATATACCCCTCTCATATCTCCCTTCATATACACTTTTATGCAGCTTTTATGTATCTCTAGTGCTTTTAGCCCACATACTTGTAATTCCCTAAGTCTGATAACTAGCTTAGACCCAAAGATCTGTTAAGCCAAGAGACTAAACATCTTGGAGGCCTCGTAGCTGGGCGTCAGAACGCCCCAGATGCCAAGGTCCTCTCCAGAACACATTCTGTAAACCAAGATAGGCCCTATCCAGGGGAACATTCCTCAGGACAGGGCTTCTCTTGAGCCCCTCATTGGGGAATCTATGATAGATATGCTAATGTGTAAGTTCTATAACTGTATACACAGACTATCGTGTGTTTGCATTCTCCAGGGGTGCATTCTGCGGGGTGCACTCTTTGGTGATGCATCTTAAGGATTCTTAATAATTACCAAGGTAAAACCCTTTTTCCCCTCTAACCGTGTTTGGCTTTTAATTCTAAGCCCAGGACAAGGCATCAGCTCAAACATGGAACAAAGGGGTGGAGAACAGTGAACCAATCTCAAACACAGAAGATCCAGAGATTATAATACTCAAGGCAAGGTCTCCTGGGAGTTCACCCTATCCTGGGGGGATGTTCCTGGCTGGGGGCCATCCCACCAACGAACCCTCTTCGTTGTGGGTTTTGGTGGCCCATTCTCAGCATCCTCACGGGATACAACAGAGTGATGTATTTGAAACCACACTGACGCTCTCACTGTCTGTCAATGCCAGCTTCACACAGTGCCCATCACAGGAAGAGACAAGATCTGTCTTCAAAAAAAATTGGATGTGTTTTAGAATTTAGAGAAAATTCATTTCTACTCTTTTCCAGCAAATACCAAGCAATGGATTTCAAGAGTGACTCAGATGTTCTGTATGTGACCAAATACATAAAGGGTAAAAAACTCCAAACCCTTGAATTTCCTGTAAGTTTTTGCAAGTTGTCAATACTGGATCAAAGATTTAAATCTATTTCCTAACGGTCAAATTTTACTTTTTATGTGATAATACCACTTAGATCCTGATAGATCATTTTAGTGAATTTGATGGAACTGTATATAAATGACTGAAAACTTCCACACCTCCAATATATATCAAATATGAATTTCCAGCCCTGCTTTAGAATCCCTCTCTTCCTCCTCTGGATGGACCTGAGTTTTTGTCTTAACAAACTACCCTTGCTAAAACATTTGCTTTAAGAAGTGTGCTTTAGAAAGGTGGATTTTATTTGGATTCCATTGTCTGCAGGCTCAAGAAGATTTCAGGTATTTCTTAGTTTCTAAGCAGTTTCTTGTGCTCTCTGGTCTGATGTCTGTGATAAGCAAATGTGAAATCACATACATATGCTGGGTTTAGGAATGGTATTAAAATAGGCAGGTAACAAAACTCTCTGATGGAAGAACTGTGATGCTTGGAAATTAATAATTACTCTCAAGATAGACATAAGTAAAAACATGATTAAGTCTTAAAGGAAGCTCAGTAATACACAATTACTTGATGTTATTGTAATCTGGCATGTAATTTTGCTATGAGGCAAAAATTCCTCCCAAATAAATTCCAAAGTCTGCACAACAAGGAGGGGAAGTTTAGAAAAATCTGCTACTCTGTGTCTGGATGTACCAGTATATGGTCAAGGGCAGGGAACAGAGGCTCAGATGGCCATGCTGTTAGTTCTGCTGTTAGTATTCGAATTTAAAGGTTGCGGAAATTGTATTTTCAATAATCTCTGTGTTCTCATATGTAAAGTTTGGGACTGGAATTAAAAGTCTTTTTTGTTCACTTAGCTATTGACTTAGTGGGTAATTGTGGTTTAACTTACACACTTCGCTGCCTTCTCACTTTGAAATGCAAGGATCATTCCAGTGGTGGTAATATTTAAGACTGAGAGGTTTACAAGTTCAAGGCTTAGAGAGTAACTGAGACTGACTAGTCTGCATTGGGAAGGCAGTAGTAGCCACAATAATGTGGAACCTTAGGTAATTGCATTACAAGTCTGTAATACAGGTGGAGGAAAAAAAGGGAGGTCTGATCAACCCTTGGTGTGGTGTGAGTGCAGACGGTTAAGTGGCTGACTTCTGTGATAAACAGCTATTATAGCCTTGGCTTTCACAGGTAGTGAAATGTAAGAAATATTATGTATTAGAATATGTTAGGAAATATTACGTGTATGCTAGGAATAACTTTGCTATGCAGATATTTACTAGTTAACATTGTAACTAAAGTTAAAGTTACATAGCATGAGTTACAAGATACCTATGTAATATGAATTATAACTCTCTATACCTACGTGTATGCTAGGAATAACTTTGCTATGCAGATATTTACTAGTTAACATTGTAACTAAAGTTAAAGTTACATAGCATGAGTTACAAGATACCTATGTAATATGAATTATAACTCTCTATACCTATAGCATTTGAATCGTTAACTTTTTATACAATGTAATAGCTAATATATGGTTAATTAATCGCTTAGTGCTTAAATAAATGAAAAGCCAGATTGATAATCCCAAAAATAGACAAGTATAGCTAGATAAGAGAAGCAGCAGGATGAACTGATGAGAAAGGAATCCCAACTAGCAGAATTCTGGAGAAAAAGAAAACAAAACCTAAGAACACCATAACTGGGCATGCTCTGAAGAGAAAGTTGAAAAGTTCAGATGCAAGAAAGAAACCCGAGCCTTCATCAGAGAAGACTCCTGAAGATGATGCATATGCTCTAAAAGGTCGATGGGGGGAAGAATTATGTTAATCTGTTCTAAAAAGGAACATAAATTAGCTATACATATGTATTGTGGTTTATTAATATGTATAGGTTAAAGCATATAACTGGGAAATTTGTGTAAGTGGGTATGTCTCTGGCTATGAGCCAAGCCCCTCAGCGCTGTGATTTTTGCTTTATGTGACCTTTGTCGTCTATTGTCCCGTATTAAATTTATAAAACTCTACGAAGAGGAGTGAGAGTCGTTTCTCACACTTCTGAAATAAACAAATTTGAAGGCTGAGATTTCAGAAGTATAATATTGAATGTTTATTAGTAAAACAAAGACGAAAGATGCTGGGCACTTAGCTTATTGCCAGAGGCACACTTTCATTTATTCTACTGGGAACTTAAGTACCTTTCCAAACTCTCTCCACTCTGAGAGAATCCAGAGGATCTGAAAAGGCGCCATGCTGGCAGGAGGGGGCAGAGATCAAGGGGGGAAGCTAAATAAAGTGTAAATTTCATTCTGAGCTTAATGAATATGTAACAGTTTGAAAAGGTACTTAAGTTCTCAATAGAATGAAAGTGCACTTCTGGCAATAAGCTAAGCACCCAGCGCTGTCTTTTGTCTTTGTTTTACTAATAAACATTCAATATTATATTGCTGAAATCTCAGCCTTCAAATTCGTTTATTTCACTTCCACTACCCACAGAACACAAGAGATGAGCTGGGAAGCAGTGACTGAATTGAAACAAGGTCAAATGTGGCAATGCCTAGAAGAGACCAACATTCAAGTGAAGTTTTTGGATTGGAATATCACAGGTTTGGATCTGGAATATCACAGAGGGAGATATCAATTATTGGATGATACGCTGAATCAGGCCAACACTGATCAACACAGGAATCCATTGGTAAGCTCTCAGCTTGGCAAATGCTGGATCGAACCAGGAGCAAGCATTGAAATTGATTTAACATTTATTTTCTAATAGTTTGGCACCACAGCAGCTGATGAAGGGTCTGGAGGGGAAGCCACATGAGGAGCAGCTCAGGTCACTTGGTCTGTTCAGCCTGGAGAAGACTGAGGGGAGACCTCATTGCAGTCTACAACTTCCTNAAGTCTGCACAACAAGGAGGGGAAGTTTAGAAAAATCTGCTACTCTGTGTCTGGATGTACCAGTATATGGTCAAGGGCAGGGAACAGAGGCTCAGATGGCCATGCTGTTAGTTCTGCTGTTAGTATTCGAATTTAAAGGTTGCGGAAATTGTATTTTCAATAATCTCTGTGTTCTCATATGTAAAGTTTGGGACTGGAATTAAAAGTCTTTTTTGTTCACTTAGCTATTGACTTAGTGGGTAATTGTGGTTTAACTTACACACTTCGCTGCCTTCTCACTTTGAAATGCAAGGATCATTCCAGTGGTGGTAATATTTAAGACTGAGAGGTTTACAAGTTCAAGGCTTAGAGAGTAACTGAGACTGACTAGTCTGCATTGGGAAGGCAGTAGTAGCCACAATAATGTGGAACCTTAGGTAATTGCATTACAAGTCTGTAATACAGGTGGAGGAAAAAAAGGGAGGTCTGATCAACCCTTGGTGTGGTGTGAGTGCAGACGGTTAAGTGGCTGACTTCTGTGATAAACAGCTATTATAGCCTTGGCTTTCACAGGTAGTGAAATGTAAGAAATATTATGTATTAGAATATGTTAGGAAATATTACGTGTATGCTAGGAATAACTTTGCTATGCAGATATTTACTAGTTAACATTGTAACTAAAGTTAAAGTTACATAGCATGAGTTACAAGATACCTATGTAATATGAATTATAACTCTCTATACCTATAGCATTTGAATCGTTAACTTTTTATACAATGTAATAGCTAATATATGGTTAATTAATCGCTTAGTGCTTAAATAAATGAAAAGCCAGATTGATAATCCCAAAAATAGACAAGTATAGCTAGATAAGAGAAGCAGCAGGATGAACTGATGAGAAAGGAATCCCAACTAGCAGAATTCTGGAGAAAAAGAAAACAAAACCTAAGAACACCATAACTGGGCATGCTCTGAAGAGAAAGTTGAAAAGTTCAGATGCAAGAAAGAAACCCGAGCCTTCATCAGAGAAGACTCCTGAAGATGATGCATATGCTCTAAAAGGTCGATGGGGGGAAGAATTATGTTAATCTGTTCTAAAAAGGAACATAAATTAGCTATACATATGTATTGTGGTTTATTAATATGTATAGGTTAAAGCATATAACTGGGAAATTTGTGTAAGTGGGTATGTCTCTGGCTATGAGCCAAGCCCCTCAGCGCTGTGATTTTTGCTTTATGTGACCTTTGTCGTCTATTGTCCCGTATTAAATTTATAAAACTCTACGAAGAGGAGTGAGAGTCGTTTCTCACACTTCTGAAATAAACAAATTTGAAGGCTGAGATTTCAGAAGTATAATATTGAATGTTTATTAGTAAAACAAAGACGAAAGATGCTGGGCACTTAGCTTATTGCCAGAGGCACACTTTCATTTATTCTACTGGGAACTTAAGTACCTTTCCAAACTCTCTCCACTCTGAGAGAATCCAGAGGATCTGAAAAGGCGCCATGCTGGCAGGAGGGGGCAGAGATCAAGGGGGGAAGCTAAATAAAGTGTAAATTTCATTCTGAGCTTAATGAATATGTAACAGTTTGAAAAGGTACTTAAGTTCTCAATAGAATGAAAGTGCACTTCTGGCAATAAGCTAAGCACCCAGCGCTGTCTTTTGTCTTTGTTTTACTAATAAACATTCAATATTATATTGCTGAAATCTCAGCCTTCAAATTCGTTTATTTCACTTCCACTACCCACAGAACACAAGAGATGAGCTGGGAAGCAGTGACTGAATTGAAACAAGGTCAAATGTGGCAATGCCTAGAAGAGACCAACATTCAAGTGAAGTTTTTGGATTGGAATATCACAGGTTTGGATCTGGAATATCACAGAGGGAGATATCAATTATTGGATGATACGCTGAATCAGGCCAACACTGATCAACACAGGAATCCATTGGTAAGCTCTCAGCTTGGCAAATGCTGGATCGAACCAGGAGCAAGCATTGAAATTGATTTAACATTTATTTTCTAATAGTTTGGCACCACAGCAGCTGATGAAGGGTCTGGAGGGGAAGCCACATGAGGAGCAGCTCAGGTCACTTGGTCTGTTCAGCCTGGAGAAGACTGAGGGGAGACCTCATTGCAGTCTACAACTTCCTTGTGAGGAGAAGACACTCATCTCTTCTCTGTGGTGTCCAGTGACAGGGCCCCAGGGAATGGCCTGAAGTTGTGTCAGGAGGAGTTTAGGTTGGATATCAGGAATAGGTTTTTCACTCAGAGAGTGGTTGGATACTGGAACAGGTTCCCTAGGGAAGTGGTCACAGAACCAAGCCTGACAGAGTTCAGAAAGCATTTGGACAACTATCTCAGGCACATGGTGTGATTGTTGTGGCTGACCTGTGCAGGGCCAGGAGTTGGGACTTTGATAATCCTTGTGGGTCCTTTCCAGCTCAGCATATTCTAAGATTGTATGATTCTAAATGTTTCAGGTACTTTTCCTTCTAAAATTATTTTGCCTGGGATAACAACACACAGTATTCTGTCCTTGAGATTGAGTTCTGTTCCCACAATATGCAGAAGCAATTGCTTTTTCTTTTGAAAGACTGTGGAAGG
Organism: Dryoscopus gambensis; assembly: GCA_013389985.1. Lineage (NCBI taxonomy): Eukaryota > Metazoa > Chordata > Aves > Passeriformes > Malaconotidae > Dryoscopus > Dryoscopus gambensis. Next base: position 19,708 of record WEIT01027079.1, read on the forward strand.
AAATTCGCCGAAGCTGTTTTCTTTTAAGTTCTTAATGGCCCTTCAAAGCTTCAAATTATATTTTTCTATTGAAATAGCCCTTGAAAGAGATTTCTTTAAGGAAATGATGAGTGGCCTCTGTAATCAGCCTGAATGAGTTGTGAAGCAATGACAGGATACTTGCCGAAGAAACATTGTTCAATCCCTGGTAGCATGACAAATCGCTGAGATTCTCTGATGTAAATGGCAATGATTTGACAACATATTTCTTGAACAATTATTGGAGAAAACAGCAACTGTGTGATTTAAAAGGCAGGGCTGAATATGTGGCGCAATGACATACTGATCTAGAACAATATTGTTCAGTTGTATTGGCTGTGAAAAATGAGGTTCGCTTTCCTGGTAAAATTTAGAAAGTGTAATAATAAAAAAAAGTAAAGACAATAGACAATTAGGAGACAATTAGGAGACAGAAAGTAAAGGGTTAATACAGTCGACCTGGTACCTTGGCCGACCGGGTGTCTTGGCATTCAGCCAAGAGCACACCTGAGACCTGAGGTAGCCTCCTTTTTATACAGTTCTTACTGTCTATTCTTTATGCATATTCAAACTTTTCCAGGAACTGTTCTGCATGGCCACTCCTTGGGTCCACCTTTTTAGAGCATGCACATTTCTTGGCCTTGCGGTTTTATTTCTCTTGATCTTCTGGGCTTGGGCTTCTTAATTCTCCAGACAGTGAGGGTTGATAACAGCTTTGGGCCTCTTTATACTTCATGAATAGTGTTGATAACAGGCTTCGGGTCTCTTTGTCCTTTACGAAGAGAACTGATAGTAGCCTTGGGTCTCTTTTGTTCTGCACATAGGGCGTTGGTAGTAGTTTTTTTTGGCCCCATTCTCTGTCCTCTTAGAGGTTATCTTACCCGTTCAGGTAGTTGAAACATACTTGCTGAACTCTGTGCTACAGCAAAAGCATTTCTAACACTATACAATATTCATCATGCCTGCAAAAAGTCAACAATACAATATGCATTTATAACATTGGCCATACATAAGATAATTTTCCCCCATGCACCCCCCCAATTATTCTTTGTGCAAATAGTATTCACATGGAGCTTTTAAAAATATTATAGAAATTAAATTACTTGTCTCCAAAAGAGCTGTAGGAATCTGGCTGACAGGAGAACTACAATTGGCCTCAGGAGAAAACTCAGCAAATAGTGAGACATTAATTTTAAAAGTTAAGAATTTTAGTTAAATTAAATGATTGCTGAGTTAGCTAAAGTAGATAAAGCTTTGCTTGTAGGTAACAAAAGGC
>WEIT01027080.1:356-43034 GCA_013389985.1 Dryoscopus gambensis
GCTCTAGAAGCAAGTCTTTGAGAGAAACCAGATAAGAGAAGTGGACTTCAGGGTTCTGCATCAGAATTATTATATTTTTAGCAAAGAAATGAAACAAGCAAGTTATGTGCAACAAATGACAGCTCAAAGTTACCTATTTAGGATGAGTTATAGCATAACAGAGTCATTAAAATAACGGGACATCACGCACTTCTATTTTTTGGAGATGAACTTTTGTCCTGATAAAACTCCCTAATACACTTTATTTGTTCCTAAGATCTTCAAAACACAAGATGACCGACCAGCATAAAAAAAAAAAAAAAAGAATATCACTCAAATGCTAGCCCACAAAAGAATAGTTTTTCACTATAGAGTACTGACAGCACACAGTTATGAAAATACCCTGGTTAGCCCAACCAAAACCACAGTTAAAGAACCCCATTGCTCTGAGCACCCAGAGCAAGTTCTTGAAGATGTGTACTACGCTCTGTAATTTTTTGTACCACTTTCAGAAAAGTCTGAAAATGTGCTTGTGGCTTTATGCAACAAAAAAAGTGTCTTTTAATCCCAAACAACAGAAGTATGACAGACCTACCTCTGCTCCAAACCAAAGCTGTCCTGCAAGGTTGTCATGGCGTATTTCCTCGGGAAACTTAACACAAAAGTCTCGGTTGGCCCGTTCATGTGGAATGCATTCATCCATGATCTGATTTATGATGTTCAAAACATTATCCTGAAGCAAAACACAGGACAGCATATATACTGTTTGCACAGAAAACATTTTTTCTAACTTTTTAATAGAGTTTATTAGTGAGGTGCCAACCAATGACGATAGAAAACACAGTATTGAACTCTCACAGTCTTTATACACACAGAAAACAGAGGAGAACACTGCACAGAAACAAGAGCAGCAAACTTCACTCTCTCTAGTTTTCCTAGAAACTGTTTCTCAGATTAATTGCACTTAACTTCGACTACTTTAATGGGACATCTGATGAGGAGGCATGATATAAACAGCTCGTTACCTCCAGCTGTCTGTACATATCAGTAAACAAACTAGAAGTACAAGTGAATTATACTTCTTCCATTTCCTCTCACCAGCCCCAACAATATGCACTCCATTATTCCCAAAAAGAGCATCTGACAGGGTACCTTGGAGTTGTTAGAAATTGAGTTATATTGGGACCATTGTGATTGAATAGATTTAAATTCATCCTGGGAATCTAAATTAGGTACTTTACACACCTGAATCCCAAGTGGGCAAGGGCTGGCACACTCACCTACCACCTCACCCCCCAGACGCTCAGGAGGATAAGGGGACACCACACAAGTTAGAGCCTTAATAACTACTCTGATCTACATCTGCACCAGGACAATGATCAAAGACCTATAACCAGTTTCTTGATATGCAGTAAATAATCCGTATTCATTTATTTGAAAAGATAATTTTCACATACCCCTGCTGGGAACTGCATGGAATTTGATTAACATAATAAAGGTAGATTGAGAGCATGAAAAAGGCTGAGTGCTTTCATTAAAGATGCTTTGTCTGTCTCATGCTTCTTCGAGTATTTACAGAATTCACATTCTATTTAATATTTCTCAAACAAATACAACTGAATCTGTCTGTACAACATTCTTTAACAGACAGAATTGCTTTAAATCTACACTTTACTGTTTTATTTTCACCTGCATTTAAAAAACAATAGAAGACAAGAAGACAGGAATTTTGAAGAACTCTGCCCCTTTAATATGTTCCCCATCAAAAAAGACAAAATCTACTTTAGCTACAAAGAATGATCCACATTTTCTGCAATTTCTGCACAGACTGCTGCACCTGCTGTTGCCACAAAATAATCTTAACATTAATGCTGTAATTACAGTTGTCTTCATTCACAATAAATGAATAAATTAACCATCAGCAATATTTATTACACACTGGTATAAGGTACTTGATGTGCTAACAATCAAAACACTTTTACCATAAAGTATTTTTTGCAAGGCTGTCATGAGATAATATGTTTCATTTAAATAATGTTGTTAAAAACAAACAAACAAAACCACTTCATACAGTTAAAACACATGAGTAAGTGTAACATTCAACCATCTTCTCTGAAAGAAATACGTCTGAAAATCAAATGCCCTGTAGTCCCTCCAGGGCATCACAGCACAGACCATGGCCAGCAGGTATGAGAAGAGATAAGAAAAGAAAACTAGAATCACTGACACATAAAACACCTTCTTTTAGAGATGCACCCCTCACTCTGCTGGGCCTGTTGTACTGCCAGGATCAATGGGGCACTAGGATCCCTTAGAATCCAAAGAGAGGGTCCCTGTAGGAACTGAGGGAAAAACCAACCTTCAATACTCCCTAGCGTAATTGCAAGGAGAACTGAAGTTCAAATCCTGGAAGGAGAGAGAACAGAGCAAAGATGCCCACACCCTGCTTCAGCAGCACCATCCTGAACCACTGGCTGAAGAACACTGTCACCACCTCCTCTCTCCAGGACACCATGGAGTTAGCCAAGCAATCACATCCAAATTAGAAAGACACTTCAGGGTCAGAAAAAAAAAAGACGAATAGGAAGTTTCCTATTCTCCTTCCATTTCTTAATTCGTGGTATTGAGTATACTTCTCTCACCATTATTTAGCTAAATCTAGCTGGGAAACCAAAGTATTTAGACAGTAGCTCTCATAAGAAAAACAACTCCTAAACTACCTAGCTTCTACCCAAAGTTACAGAGCAAAGACTGAAACTGACGATAAAAACATTCAAATAGCAGAGGGGCATGAGTCACTCATGAGGTATTTCATATCTGTTATTGCTGATCTATTTTGAGACCAGGTGCTTTGCCTGTAGCTCTCACTTTATCACCAGAGCAATACAGCCTGGTCTTTATCATTAGGATGAAAAAGCCAGATTCCTGTTTTCAGAGAATTAATCAGAGTTTGCAAAGGCCTTTTTGCATTTGAGAGATACAGTGGTAAAAAGCAATCTTAGCAGTTAAAATTTTAACAAAAGTTTCAGGAAATACAAAGAAATATTAAGGGAGGGAACTCTGAGAGGAACACTATTCAAATCTGGTTATATCAGACTTTAAGTAATCCAATTACATTTTATTTTAGGACATGATATTCCAATTTATTTTACTTGCTACCAAACTTTAATATGGGGAAATGCAATTTTTCCCTTGCTTTTTTCCTAAAAAGCTACATAGAATAAGATGAAAATACATAATGAAAAACTTTCCTCCCTAAATTTTATTTTACTTGGATTATTTTTTAAATACAATCTTACTGGACAGCAGCTACAAGACAGATTGAATTCCCCTTACAAAATCACCTATATACATACTCTAAATTCCTGATGTATCAAAGAACATTTTAAGCAAATGGAGTAAAACAAGAGGACTCATAGCTGGTAAGCAACTGTTCCATGGTTTTGTTCTGTTTTTCTACTCATTATACCTGTTAAAAAGCACTAAGATTCTATCTAAATCATCTCAGGAGATAATTATTAAAAGCATCATGAAATTTTATACCTTAATACACTTAAATATTGCAACTAAAGGCAAGATGATGTAATGAAGATAATTCAATTTTTTACAATATACTAATTTTTAAGTATATAATTTATTTGTTTACCACCTAAATGATGTTTAATTCTTCCTCATTTCTTCAACGTTCGTATAATCTCTAGATGCTTCTGCTCCAGAGCACCCAAGATCTACCAACACACCTCCATGTATGCCAAACTTTGAGTCAGGTATTTTTTTTTAATATGTTTAAGTTAAACCACAGGTAATTAGAATTTTAATATACATTTTCCAATGGAGATAAATCACAATAGCTCCACCTCCAGTAGCAGTTGTTTGTATAGAGTTACCTGGCTTCACAGGAGCAGCTGGTCATTCTGCCAGAGAGCTAAAAAAAGAGCTTTCTCAGAGTGAAAAAGCCAATTAAAAAGATGGCCATCTTTTCCTGCTTAGTCTAGCAGGGGTACAGGAGGATTAAGGAAAGAACAGTTGATGGAACTTTGCTATATAATGTACAAATACTGAAGGATTTCTACAAGGCAAATTGCTTTTGCTGTTTCAAGATGTGCAATTTCCCAAATTCTCTGTTGTTCTACAAGGTTTATTTTATCTTTCTACAGAAGGGAAAAAAACCAAAACAAACCAATAATTCTCCACCACTTCCCTTCCCTCTTCCATTCTTATGACACCCAGAGCAGAGTAACTTACATAAGAAATCTGGAATATTTCCTCCCATAATAATTTCAAATCTCAGCTGCTTTAAAACTGGAAGGATGCCAGCTAATTTAGACAGACTATCCAATGCATTGTAAGCAAATTAGTCTTTTCTTTAGAAAAGCTTCAAGAAACATTCAATTTATTTAATTACAGTATTCTGCTTTGTAAGCTAATAACGAATGGGTTTGGATACATGGCAGCACTGAAATTTTGCTCTAATTTAAGCAACAGAAATCAATTAGTTGGAATTGAAGTAGTAAATCTTTCACTTGATCCATCTTTCTACATAAAAGCCTCCAGATTTTAATGCCTCCTTTGGTGGCTTTATCTGTTATCTTTTGGTTTATCTGCATACTGGGATGTGCACAGTTTTGTTTCAGATGCTCTGCTGAGGCTTTACAGCAGTGCAGGAAGCCACTGCAGAGATTCTGCTTTGGGATTTACTCCAACCTCCTCATTTCCTGGAAAACAAAGCTCAGTCTCTCATAACAGAAAGCACTTATATTTCATTTTGATAGCGAAGATAATGAGTGGTCATGAGACAATGTATGTAGGTAGCCATAGTAGAGGACAAAAAGTTGGTTTATGTTTGGCCCAGCAGTAATTGGCCATATATTAAATAATCAGAGCATTAAGCTAACATCAACTGCTACATTAGCTTCCAGAATGGGTATCAAAAAAGGCCAAGAAATTAATCTTACACTATGAAACATATGTTTAGATCAACAAAAGGCAGACTTACCTACCCTTTTGTACATGTCCTTGATAAAATTTATGCTGCTCTTCCACAACATTAAATTTAATGACCTTTCTGAGCTCTTTTGCAAGGCCTCTTCAAAGGAAGGTAACTTCATGTGCTGTTCAGTACCTCTTTAATAGCCATGTTTTGAATTACCAGTAAAATCTAGCCAAGGCAACATGGTCTGTGATGATATTACCACGAACTTAATAGATGATATTTTAGCCTCTTTATTTAAATAAGTCCATGACATTTCTTGTTATTTTTTCTAGCCTGATGTTAAGTTCCAGAACTCCTTCATGTCACATTATGACAATCAGAAGTCACTGATGAACACAAATTAACGCCAAAAAAAGAGGAAGATTTAATTGTAATTAAAGCAATTAGCTAGTATTCAGGGTTTTATGGGCTACTTTAACAGAAGAAACCAGTAATAGGGTGGTGTCCTCTCTGATGTAACAAACAGGTTTTCAAAGTACACGCAGAAGCCCTGGCTTCAGAACCCAGACAGCTACTTCACATCAGAGATGCAAAGTGTCTCAAGACAGCAGAGCTCCATGGCTTTCCCTCCAGTCCATCTTGCACAGATCCCAAAGCCTGTGCTTCCAGACTCTCTTTGCCTCATCAGCTAATTGACTATTTCCCACTGGCAGTGTAGCACCAAGGAATTGTTTGGGTTGGAGACCTTTCAGATCATCAAGTCCAACCCTTAACCCAGCATTGCCAAGTCCACTGCCCAACCATGTGCCCAAGTGCCACATCTACACATATTTTAATTACCTCCAGGGATGGTGACTCAGCCACTGTCCTGGGTAGCCTGTTCCAATGCTTGACAACCCTTTCTGTGAAGGAAGTTTTCCTAATATCCAATCTAAACCTCCCCTGGCACAACTTAGGCCATTTCCCCTTGTCTTATTAATTGTCACTTGGGAGAAGAGCCTGACCCCTGCCTGGTTACAACCTCATATGAGAGGTGATAAGGTCTCCCCTGAGCATCCTTTTCTCCAGGCTAAACATCCCCAGCTTCCTCAGCCACTCAGAAAACTTGTGCTTGGACACCATATTGCTGATCCAGGCCGGGTGCCCTTGGCCTTCTTGACCACCTGGGCATACCTGGTTCATGTTCGGCCACTCTCAACCAGCACCCCCAGGTCCTTTTCCACCGGCCCCTTTCCAGCCACTCTGCCCCAGCCTGTAGCACTGCAGGGGTTGTTGTGACCCAGGGGCAGGACCTGGCACTTGGCCTTGTTGAACCTCGGACCACTGGCCTTGGCCTATTGAACCGGCCTGTCCAGATCCCTCTCTGGAGCCTTCCACTCAGATCAACACTCCCTCCCAACTTGGTGTCATCTGCAAATTGACTGAGGCTGCAACTCTTGATGCTCAACTTTCTAAAAGTAATGGGATTTTTCAAAATATGAACTTTGGGGAACAGCTCCTAGTTTAACCTAGCCCACTACAGAGTAATTACGAAATTCACCATGAAAAGACAACTTGGATATCTGGCAATTTAAACTCTGTATTGCCCCAGCCTAGCAACAACAATTCTCAATAAATAAAAAAGGAATCCCCATTCACAGAGGGCAGAATGAAGGAGATATAATCATGAATTACTGCCATCTTCACTTTGCCTTCCCCTGCTGCAGTAAAAGCATCCTGCATCCCCAACACATTCATCGCTGAGTTGGCATGGAGCCAGCTTTCTTCCCTATGGCTCTCTGCTGCAAATTAATTCCCTGACCTGCAGTGCACAGCATTTTCATTCCACTCTGTCCACAGTCTTAGATAACAGGCAGTTTCTCAGAATGACCTATTTGATCCACGTGAGCAAGTGGAAACACATAAAAAAACTTGTTAACATGGGAAACTACAATTTAAGACTACAGTACTAAACAATATTAGGATCCTTTTTTCAAAGAAAAAAAATCTTAAATATTAATTACTCCCTCCACAAGATCAAATATGAAATGTAGAAAGGAAATAAAAATTGGTGTTAGTTGATGGAGTTGTACTGATGGCCCAGCTTACAGTCAAGCATTTTATATTTTACAGCCATTTGCTAATTATTCTATTGTGATCAAAAGTTTCCCAAAAATTGTGAAGAAAAGCTGTTAAAAAAACCAATATTTTAAAAGACACACTTTATTTTATTTACTGATTACAAATGTTTAACTCTGCACATTTGTTTTTTACAACTATAACATTCCACTGATCACTTGACATTACGAGGGAAAAAAAGGCAAATTTAAAATCTGTGAACCAAGCCCAACAGACAAAAGAAAATCAACTCTTCTGATACTTAAAGGTTATTTAGTGTATTTAGAACAATTATACTCTAGTTCATTTGCAGTGAAGTACAGTGAAAACATATGAAAGGGTTGACAAGTCTGCCTGCTTGCAAAATAAATGTTAAGAGCTTTCATTCAATAGCAAACCCAAATAGCAAACAGGTACCTGACACCAACTGTTCTGAAGATGTCAGGCAGCACAGAGAGGACATCTGTTAGAGCAGTGCAACTCACACAAGTCATCATTACTAGGAGTAATGAAATGACAAATGTTGCCATCAGTTATAAAACAACTGTACTGGAGATGAAACTTTAATGGAAAACCACCCAAATTTACAAGCTCTATTATGATAGGAAAAAAGTAAAGTAGATATGTGCATTGTCTCAGATTTAAGCTTAATCTTGACATCATCACTTTAAAATGGCTTTTCTCAGTTTTTCTTCTTTTTCTAGAGTGGCACTGTCCCCACCTAAGTTAAATTGAAAGACACTGTATAATAGAAAATAATTTTGTTTGAATAAGGCTTAGCTCACTTTCATGTCAGAACTGCCTAATCCTGGCACAAATTTCTGACATTCCTACCTCTGCATCAAGTCTCTTAAATACAGACCTTATGAGAACTTTTCTAGAGTCCACTAGCTCTGCTCCAATTTAGAAAAAGCCTCAAACACAGATAGAATTCAGAAAACAACCACGATTCCCTCCTCACCACAGAACAATGAGGAACGCCCAGTGGGTTGGGCAGAGTCTGCTTTTGGTTCTTACCTCTTCCTTCTGTTGTTAAAAAGTATCTTTGTCTGCTATAGTTTCTAAACCTTGTGAACATGATGGTTTCTTTCAGTGAACTTCTTCCCTTGATCTCAATAATTACCTTGCTGTCTCCTTCACTGGCCTCTACTAACATAACTAACATAACGTCTCCAGGGTTGCAGATTTAACAGGCAAGAGAGACTTGGCCATCACTTCAGCTAAAAGTACTCCTGGTTCAACCCACACTGTTTAACCTCTACATCAATTAACAAAATAACATCAGGAATAGATTCTTGCCAACTTCTAACCAATCACTAGGTTTCAGAACCCAGCAGGGAGTTTCTTTCAGTTTTGACTAATTTGTCTCCTTTAATGAGATATATTTCTGCCTAATTCTACAAGAAAATGTTCTTCAATGGACAGATGCAATCAAACATGAAAACATCGCACCTCTGAACTGCCTCATTGTTCACAGTGATTATGGTACATACTCCCAGTTTGCTCCTGTCAAGAATGTTAATGATACAATTAGTATTTCTTAGATAACTCACTGCCAATCCACTACAACACTGTCCTCTGAGTTCTTTAACAGCTCTTCACAGACACCTTCTCCACCAAGGGATGCTCGTTGATGCTGACTTTCTTTGTAAAAATTGCTTCTCTTCAGCATGGATACAATTCAGATAAAGCACAGGATGAAAGGGCATCTTTTTTCCCCCTAGAGATTCCTTATCCTCAGACCACTTCAGCTTATCAGATAGTAGGAGACACCTTCAGATAAGGGTTTTCTTTTTCACACCTGAAACAGAAAGCCACCTTTCATCACCAACTGGCATCAGGCCATTTTGCAGTGTTAGCCTTTGGCAGTAAGGCCAGCTCAAGAACTCAGCCCCTTATCTCACCGTCTCACCCACCCTGCAGCTGCAGCCCCTGTCCCCACCTTAGGGCTGTCACAGGGTCTCTCAGCACTCTCAGTGCTCTTGTGCTGGGGGCACCTGTAAAGGGTTTCAGTGCACTGATGCAGAGTAACCCAGGTCATTTCACTGCTCAAGTTCACAGCATGACTCCGAAAATACATCTGTGCATAGGTACAGGGGAACAAGGGTTTCTAAGTGCAAAGCTGACCACAGCTTACTTAAATTGGCCTTGGATAAGGATCTAAAATCTCAAAGCTCTCTCAAAGCTGTGCACTGATGGGTGCCATGCTTAAGTGTGGGAATAGGAACAAGAATAGTGTTAATTTGGAATAGAAACTTTTAAACTGATGCTGCCAATGGACCATGGAATAATGCCTAAGGAACTATGTGTGATAACACAGAAATACACATTTGAAGAGGGTTATTTTTTTATATAAAATCGAAGTCCATATATCTTGTTTGCCAACTCTCAACTACATATCCAAGCAATAAAGTTAAGATATTTACTGCAACTAAAATGTTTATAACATTTCTACAGAGTGACCAAGGGCTTGCTTCAATCAAAGACTGGGCAACCCACACGCACAGCTGCTAAAGCTATCATAGAACTCTGACCAAAACCATTCAAATTTACAGAAATATTTCCTTCTGAAATCACTCTATGCCTTTCCATTAATATAGTTATAAAGCTCACTGGTAACCAACACCACTGGTAAATTTAAAAGCCTTTACCTGCTAGGAAAGAAGGAACATACTTAGCACTAAAAACCAAAGAAAAAAATTTAATTTCACTGAGTACAGAATTAATTGAGTTATGCTGAAGTTGTGCAGCTGGTAGACAAAAGACAAAGAAAGGCTAATGTGAAATTATACCACAAATAAAGAGTTATATCCAACAGAAGTCCAACTCAAAACTGTGGAGCCCAAATCTTTGGAGACTTTTATTCTAAGAGTGTTCAAGCTTCCAAGAGTTTCTACTGTCTGTGTATTTTAAATGAGTGATTTAAAGTTGTCCTAAAAATTTACATCAAGATAATGCTGCTTTCCTGGTTGAGCAGTCCACTCATAATTTTCTTTTCTCAATTATAAAATACGGTATTTGCATTGCAGAATAAGCCAGACAACCACAAATATATTAATTAGATCTACTGAGAAAACTTGTCACATTCCAGCTACAGGGTTAAAATATTTTACAGTCAAATTTGCAAAATCCCTATGGAGGACAACTGTACAAGTAATAAACAAGGCTGGCACTGAGGCCAGAGGTTTGTACAAATGTATGAAAATGAAAAATAATTTTTCATACCAGTTACCATGTAAGTCAAAAGTAAACATGACTCTGAAAGCCTGCTAGAATTCGTCTCTGATTATTTATGTCTGCATCAGACCTAAACAGGAAAAAAGCAAACAAAAAATATACCAAGAAAGACCTCACAGTATCAGAATAATTCTAAAGCAAAAATTACTGGAGCTTACATCACAAAGGTGGTTTAGCTCAATGCCTCGGTTGCCCAAATCAATTCACCAAGCTTTGCAGCCTCAAGATGATCATCATTTAACACCTCTACATGAGCTATTACACTGTTTGATTATGAGCACCATGTATGTGGAATAGCAACAACTTTAACAGCAGTTGCAGACACCACAGGGCAATTGAGAAATCTAAGAATACAAATATCTGTTGCTTGGTATTTGCATAAGTAATCTTCAGGCACAGAAACCTTGAGACCTCTAGAGAACTGAAAATGTATTCTCAGGGCAAACCTAAGAATTTATATTGTGTAAATCATATGTTAGTATCAAGAGCACTACATTTTCTGAATTAAATTCTGGGCTTTTCTCAGAAATACTGAACAAGAACAATATAAGCATGTAAGAAGTATCTAACTGTATTTCTTCATGGTGTGAAGAACAATGTAGGTAGGGTAATGCTGCTGCTGTTCATCTCAACACTACTTTGAGCAGTATTGAAAAAATAGCACTATATGTAAAAAAATGGAAATCCAGGAGGGGAGAGTAGGTAGTATAAGCAAAAAGGTAAGCTTTCTTAACCAACAGCACATTTTCTGCATAATTCATTTCACACAAGTACCGATTTCCCAAAGCCTTTAAAACGGGAAGTTTTTATGTGTTCAAGTAGTGCAAAAGCATGCAGTAGCAAAGCCTACCATCTGAAGCCTGCTCTCCAACAGCAAATTCATCCTTATCACAAGCTGTTTTCAGATCAATCATTTCAAACTTCTTCAAAGCAACACTAGCTTGCTAATACATGTAAAACTTTCAAAAATGAGTAATTTTATTCAATTACTCTCCTAAAGTCTGCATTGTTTTTCACCAAGAACACTGTGCAGCAATGAGCTAACACAAATTCTTTCCAAATTGTAAGCTGGAGGCAGAAGACAACCAGTGGATCTTTACTCCAAAAGGAACTTGGAGTTGTGACTGAACTATTTAAGCTTCTCATTCTCTCTGGCTAATTAAAAAGTTACAATGACTGAACAAGCCACCCTAATGACTAACAATTTCTTTTCTTCCCATCACCTTAAACTCCAGCCATTCAATTAGTAAATTATACACTCATAGTAAAAACAGGGCAGTCTGAAATCAATCTATTCTCTCAAATGCCAAAATATTTTTCAATTGTAAAATCCTTTCAATATGTAGAAGTCCTTGCTGTGTCCAATGTTTAACATAATTAGATAAACACCTAAAGGCTTTCCTCTAAAGGTGCAGCATGAAGATCCAGCCAGAGGAGCCCGAAGCCTTGGCCCAGTCCCAGAGCTTTGGCATCACTGACATGAGCAAAACCTGGTGGGATGAGTTCTGTGACTGGAGTGCCCTGCTGGATGGTTCCAGGCTCTCCGGGAAGAATGGGTAGGGCAGGTGTGGCAGGGGCTGGCACTGTGTGTAATGGAGGAGCTGGGACGCACAGAGCTTGTAGCTGGCAATGGCACAGCTGAGAAGTCCTGGGTAAAGACTAAGGGACAAACAAATGAATTGGGGACGTTGTCCCGGGAGGAGGAGACTGAGGGGAGACACTGCAGCTACAGCTTCCTCATGAGGGGAAGGGGAGGGGCAGACACCGATCTCTGCTCTGTGGTGACACTGACAGGACCTGAGGGAACGGCCTGAAGTTGTGTCAGGGGAGGTTTAGGTTGGGTATTAGGAAAAGGTTCTTCCCCTAGAGGGTGGCTGGGCACTGAACAGGCTCCCCAGGGTCACAGCCCCAGGCCTGACAGAGCTCAAGGTGTGTTTGGACAATGCCCTCATGCACATGGTGTGACCCTTGCGGAGGGTGCTGTGTGGAGCCAAGAGTTGGGCTTGATCCTTGTGAGTCCCTTCCAACTCAGGATGTTCCATTCAAGGATTTTGTTTAATGAAAACTTACTTATGACAACCTGGCACAAGAGAACACCAGAGTGCACAATATTCCACAAAATATTCTTCATACTAATCCGTTATTATGAAATGAACTATTTCTTATTTTAAAAAAACAGGCTTTAACTTCCAAGTATGTTAAGGTCACAATGAAAATTAACTTCCACTGCTAAGAATTGTCTTGAAAAAACTAATAACTTGCCTTCTTGTCTTTCTTATCATACTTCCCAGGCATTAAAGAAAAAATAAATAAAAGAGATTTTCCTATACGATTAAGTGAAAAGGCTTCTAACAGAAGAAAACAGACTTAATCCCCAAGTACAGAAAGATCACAAAATAAATAATTTGCACATATTGTTAATCTAGCTAATGTGGTGTCACCATGTGCATATGGAGGAAAGAAGGAAAACTGCAGCATATTTAAGTCATGAGAGTACATAAACCATTCAGTGGCCAATACTAGAATCTATCCTTCTTCGCAACAGTAAAAAAAAAAAATAAAATAAAATTTAGCCAGTCACACTATAGCAGAGCTGACAGCAATCCTCTGATGGCACTGCTGAAGAGTGTGGAAGAACTATAAAGCCCCTGATAGTCAGACACATCACATTACATTAATTCCTACAGAACTGGATCTGGTATAGTCTCTTACTTCACAAATGCTGAGAAAAGTCAGGCTTAAAATGACCTGGCTCCATTGTCCTCATTTAGCCTTCAAATGCTCTGGGAATTATACCACTGTGTCTCAGGTCCACTGCCAATATTCATTCAAGGTACCAACATGCCAATTGTTAGCAATAAAAAAACTATGATTGAGGGCAAACAATCATATATTAAGAAACGAAAAATAATTTTATCTTTTGAAACTGAGTGTTTGAAGACTCCAATACCTCTGAAATTAACTGCCTTCTTCTTTCACAAAGAAGAAAATGCTGTATTTTAAAATTTGAATAAAACTTGTGACCAAAAGAAGAAACTGTTCTAATTGAAGTACAGATGAAATATTCATTTTGCTCTCCTGTTACCACCTCATGTGTTATATGGATGACTACTTGATCTTCCACCAAAGCCAGTGGTTTTCCACAGGAGTTTGCATGCAATGAATGTGGTCGTCATGAGCAGATTACAGTATAAAGTTGCATCACAGCCTCTTCAGTAACAACCTATGGCTACCCCAGCATGCACCATTTAACATAATATAATCACATCCCTTTTTTCACTGATAAAAAATTGATTGTGTTTTGTATACAAAGATAAATTCTCTTTTCATTATTTAACAACTTGTCAATCCAGATTTCAGTTTCACCCTTGTGCATTATTGATTACCACCTGTGTTATCATTTCATGCTACATCAACTTTTATTTATTTTTAAATATCCATAATAAGAAAACTCAGATGTCATACACTGAAGAGCCTTTCCATTTCCCACAACAGAGAAATCAACGCATGCTCTATAATAATTCACTCAGCTCAGTCATGTTTCTCTTCTACTCTGGAAATGTTACTAAGCAATTTGCAAACCCTGCAACAACTTCAGAGTTCTATGTGATGGTGTTGTGTTGAAAGCTTTGTTTGTTTGAGGTCAGATTTTTGCTAGCCTGGTGTTTTCATTTGTTTGGTTTTGTTTTAGTTGTTTGTGGTTTTTTGGTTTGTTTGGGGGGTTTTGTTTGTCTGGGGTTTTTGTGTTACTGTTGTTGGTGGGTTTGGAGTTTTCTTAATTAAATAAAAAAACAATACAGAAATCTGCCCACATACATACAGTGCAAGCTGATGTGAAAGACAACTGGACTGCTCCCCCTGTATCAGGTTGAAATTGGTAACCACCTCCTGAAGTGACCCTTTATCAAACATTATCACTGCTTCAGTGAGACACTACATAGTATCAGACAAAGAGCTTCCCCCCCCTTATAGACTTTTCTAACCCATTCATCTCAGTCTTCAGAAAGCAAATAACATTTCTAAGCTTTTAAGATACGCAAAAAGCATATTTCAAAGATAAAGAGCACATATTTTCTTTTTGCATTAAAATTTTGATTCAACAAGGCCAATTGCAAGATCCTGCCCCAAGCTGGGGAAATGCTCAACATCAATAGTGGGTGATGAGTGGATTGAGAGCAGCCCTGCAGAATAGGACTTGGGGGTACTGATAGATGAAAAACTGAAAGAAGCAGCAACATGTCTCTGAAGCCCAGTAAGCCAAAACGTATCCTGGGCTGCCTCCAGAGAAGTGTGGCCAGCAGGTCAACAGAGGCGACTGTCCTCTTCTACTCCATTCTCCTGAGACCCCATCTGCAGTGCTGCATCAAGCTCTGAGGTCCTCATTCCCCAGTCTGTCTGTACATCCAGGGTTGCCCTGCCCCAGGTGCAGAATCCAGCACTTTCCCTTGTTGAACTTCACGTGGCTGATGATTGTGCAAACCTCTCATTTGTTGAGGTCTCTCTGCAGGGCCTCTCTGTCCTCAAGGAGGATTCAACAGCTCCTCCCAGTGTTGTATCATCTGTGAACTTGCTCAGTGTCCCTTCCAGTCCTGCATCCAAGTCATTTATGAAGGTGTTGAAGAGCACAGGGTCAAGGATGGAGCCCTGTGGAACCTCACTAGTAACAGGTCAGCAGTCTGATGTCACCCAATTCACCATAACCCTTTGTGCCCAACCCATGAGCTAGTTGCTCACCCATCCCATGATGGGTCTGTCCAGCTGTGGGATGGACATTTTGTCCAGAAGGATCCTGTGAGAGACTGTATCAAAAGCTTCACTGGAATCCAAAAAGATCACATCAACTGGCTTCCCCTGATCAACTAGGTAGGGTACCTTCTCATAAAAAGAAATCAGGTTTGATATGCAGGACTCTCCTCTCATGAAGTCATTCTTAGATTGTTATTAGGAAAATTATTTACTATGAGGGTGGTGAAACACTGGAACATGTTGCCCACAGAAGATGTGGCTGCCTCACCCATGGAAGGGTTCAAGGCCAGGTTAGACGGGGCTCTGAGTAACCAGGCCTAGTGAAAGGTATCCCCACCAATGGCAGGGGGTTGGAACTGCATGATCTTTAAGGCTTCTTCCAACCCAAACCATCCTATGACTCTATGATTTTACCACGTCACTCTGTGACAAAGCAGATTCCCCAGGTATGTTCCCAGTTTCTTTACTCCTTGTCTGCCATATTCAATTTATACCATCTTTCCACACCCCACAGCAAGCTCATTCAGTCTGTAACACACATTCTTTTACAGTGAGGGCAAAGCTTTGTTTCCACTGACACTTGTTTCTCAACTTATTTCATAGTGATGCTTTCAGTTGTTAAATCAAGCTTGAAGAAACAGGGAGATAAGTGTGGTTGAAACACAGCATTTTTGATAATATTCACCAGATATTTTGTATTGCTACAGAAACTGAGACAGACAAGTGATAACAACACTGAAATATGATTACCTTTCTCTCAGGGCTCCAACTCCTCAACAACACTTACTTATTCTACGGTGAACAATCAGGTTTAGATTTATAGGTGCATGCTTCTCGGCACTATATGAAGTACTGACCTATATAGGAAGCAGCCCACTAAAGGCTGCATTTTAAAGCCTAATGTTACTGCAAACTGAAGGAGCTAAAGCTGACTGGAAATGCTGGGCTGCCAACAGCAGTAATTCAGGAGGTGCTTACCAAGAAGGCAAATAGCAGGAAAGGAGTGAAGAACCAGTGTGACGTACTACCAGTCAATGCACTGTCCATCACTCCTACCAGTGAGCCAGAAACAGTCATGTCTCACAAATACTATGAATTCCCCATTTTACTATTCTGTGGAACAGTGCAAATGGACAGCACAGCCACGCAAGTCTACAGTTTGCTCCAGGTCAGTGCCCTGATGGGGCAAATTCCTTCCTCGTGCACTTCAGCAGATCAAGTGACACACGCTGAGATACAATCTGCAGGAATAATGCTGATAAAACTGTGCTGGAACTGACTCATGTGCTATTCTGAGAACTCAGTACTGTACACAGAGAAATAATTCTCAGTGTACTGAAACAGCAAGCAAGGACTATGATCCTAAAAATATTCTCATGATGTGAAGTGCTTATGCATAGGTTTGTTACCTGTCAAGTCTTAACAAATCTCTTTACTCTTAAACGAAACCAATTAAGTTTTTCAATATTTAACAATGAATCTAACTCCATTTAAATAGCTGATAAATTGTTTTAAACCAGTTTACCAACTCAAGTAACAAAATATTAATCAGTGTGAAAAAAGCAACAATCAAAGCAAATTAATTTAGAGAGTGATCGTGAATGCATGAATGAATAATTCAAAAGCGTACATGAGTTACCATCACTTCTTGTAAAATTCAATACTGTGTGATGTTGTGAATAGCATAGGAAAGGACACCTTGTTTTACCACTAATACAAAAATACTGCAATGATTTGTGTTGCAGAAAAAAAACCCCACAGATGAACCAGCACTGCATATTACTGAACATTCACTAACGCAGAGATGTTCTTCTTAAGGGGAAAAAAAATTTTCCTTCTGTAACCATCAATCAAATTCAATAAACCAAAGCATGACATTCTACCTACCTTTTTGTTCATTTAAGAAAAACTTATACAGCTTTTCATCATGCATCTCAGCACACTTTAGGTATTGTTAATCTTAACAGAAACCAGTAGAGAAGTGTTTTATTCTGTTGAATAGGTATTAATCACACAATAAATGCAAGATACTTTATTGATAGATATGTTATGTTCTCACAATATTTTACCACTGACATGCAAACACCAAAGCAAAATGAGGGATGGCATTTTTATAGCAGGCTACCACAACTGGAAAACAGTGTTACATCACATTACTGTGAAAATGAAAAGTTAAGCTTTGAAAACCACTATCTTACTCATCCTACTGTTCTTACTCATGGATTATGCTACTCAGCATCCTGCTGTATAGTCAACCCACAGCATTTGAAAACCAAGCTGCAAGATGTTCAGAAATTTTCAAAAGTTAATTTACTGTAAAAAGTGTGGTTCTTATCAGCAGATAGTATTATGACAAAGCAGCAGAAGACAGCATTCAGAGTTGCAGTTTTCTAAGGAAGCATCAACAGTCCTGAAGACTGCAGTTCTCTGCACATCCACAGGAATACCACAATGCACCATACCTTCAACTTGCCTTGAATAATACTGCTAGTTTCATTATGATAGAAAACATTAAGTATGTCCACTCTAAAGTATTACATCCTTTAGGCAAAGACCTTCTGGTTTGTCTGAGTCTGTTGACACACTACAATAAACTTGGAGATCTTTAACAAAACTATCATAAATTCAAAGTAGAGACAAAGATTTAAAACTGGGCTCTTCAGATATAGTTAAGATCCAACGTAACACCCAACCTCTCTCCGAGAAGAATCAGTTTGTAAGACTTGTTAGCATTAAAAAAAAAAAAACCACACCAAAAAAACCCCACCAACAGCAACAACAACAAAAAATTAAAAAAAACCCCACAAACACTAATTTAAAGGCATTTCCTTTCGCTAGTCGATAAAAATAAAGTTCAAAAATATCATCTGTTAATCAAGCAGACACTATCAGTGAATGATCTGAAAATAAGCAACCCAGGAACAATAAATTAATGTAAAAAACAGATGCCAAGATAGAAGGACATGAAATTTTAGAAATCTTTGTCCCTAGAAAACATGAAAATCTGATAGAAATGCTATGCCTCTGTAAACTTCATGGAGATAAAAACTGAGAATAATTTAAAACTTAAAGGTTTCCATGGAAAAACAAGGACAAAAAAGGAAAAAAAAAATCATACGAAGACTGGGAGTCTGGTTAACTGTTCTGTGGTCACAAAATAGTTTTCAAAAGCATTGCTTGAAGAGGCAGAAAGTGCACATTACTAAATAAAAGGTCTCAGAATTGCATGACTGTTTTTGCAGATATCAGAGGTGTTGCGCAATGCAGCCGCCACCCTACTTTTACATGCACGACCTTCCACCACAACCTTCTGAGCCCAGGGCTGGCTGCTGGTTCTCCATCATTCTCAAACCCCACCACACCTTAGGCTAAAACCAATTTCTTCTCCTACCATGCAATATTTGGTCAGCAAATACCTACATTTTGAATCCTTACTAAAACACTGTTCCTTCTCTTGTTTTGCAATTACAGGATAAATTCTTAAAGGAAACCAAAAACCACTGCATTAACACAAAGTACTACAAAATAATGTAAGACCTAATTAGCAAAGCTGTTTTTGACATGGTATTTGACAATGATCTGACCTGCTCTACAGAACTTTGCAAATTACAAATTACAAAAATAGCTACATTAAAAAACCCTCCATCTTTTCTTTCGGCTCTAGCAACAGATTGCTGTTACTAAAACAATCTGTTTCACAAATGAAATTAGAAGATATTAAGAGTCACAAAGTAGTGAATCACTATGGAACAAGCCAAGCAAACTGACCAAGGAGCAATCAGAGTCTGCATTTCTTGCACTTCTGCAGGTGAAACTGCTTTTGAGGAGAACTCTTTAGGTCTGCCTATACTACAGGAAACACATCAGAAAACCTGTTTGGCTGCAGGGAAACAGGGAAAAAATTGTCATTGTCAGGGATAAAACAACCAAGGAGATTTGTCTTCCACAATGATACTGCTAATCCATCCTTATTATCAGAAAACCTTTCCTGCCAGTCTGGAAAGAATTTGACTAGAAAGTTTGCGGAACATCTACTACTGGAGGTTTCATACAAGTCAGATAAATATTTGTGAAATGTGGTTTAGGTACAGCTGATCTATCACACAGAAGACTTAAGTCTTCCTCTAAAGATCATATTCACATCTATTTTTTTTGCTCTAAGTCACTGCATTTTTAATTGTTAATAAACTTACAGCTTCCAGTTTGGTAAACCCTTAACTCCACATTTTTCTCTAGAAATGATACAGTAGGTAACTGTGAATATACTCAAAGTAGACAGAAGTATTACAATTGTTTCTGACATAACAATATACTCGCCGTCAACTCTCTATAAGCACTCTTCAAAAAGCTGCACTTTTAAAATTTAGTTTTCTTGTAAGCAAACACAGAGCACCTGACTGTTTTTCTTTTCAGCAGACTCAGCTAACTTAATGTGAACATTTCCTACAATGATCAGGGCACTTTTCTTGAAACTCATCTTAATATGATTAGTGATGAAATTTTTCCCCATAATGAAGTTTAGTACATTTTATTAGGAGTAACAGGAAGAAATTTTAGCAAGTGTAAATCAAAATGCATTTTTTACATTTAACTGCATCATATTTTACTTGGTGGAGATGTAAATGTGTATTTATAGCCATGGTCTTTCCACTTAAAATTTTCCTGAGGTGACAGCAAACATTTACTTTTCATGCAGAAATCCTCCTACCACCTGAGCATCACATATTTTAGACTTGAACCTACTTCAGTTTAAAGTGTTTTTCTTGGGTGTGACCGGGGGAGGAAATATCAGAGCATGCATGCAAATATGAAGTGTACAACAAAAGTAGATTCTACCTCTAAAAATTTGAATTAGCTGAACACCACATAACCCTCTGAATGTAGTTCATTTACTAACGAAAAACTATCAGATTCATGAGGTATGAAAGCTGAGCAGCTACAAATGACATGGCTATATTTTGCTGCTAGAAATTCTGAAATATTTTTCATGTCTTAGTAAGCTCTGCATGCTTATTTTATATAAAGGAAACAAAATTTATAATGTCTATTCTTATTCAGGGAAAGCATCCACACTCTTAAATGAGATGTAGGAAATTTAATTTATGGATAGTATTTTCAAGAATATACCCTTTAAAGTAAGGAAAGGCATGTACCTAAAGAAGGTTCATTTTTAAAAGTTCTGACAATAAAAACTAATTAATACAAAAAAATTAATGTAATACACTAAATGTACATAAAAATCCCACTGAAATTAGAAAGTTGCCACTTTGATTACCTGACAGGAGCGAAACTGGTTGACCAGCAGTGTACATCTCTGTGGGTCTTTTCTTCCATCCAAACTGTCCAGTTCAGCTGCTACTTGATTTAGTTCCTCATCAGCATAGTAGAACTGAGCAAGGAGCTGTGGGTCTGTTCTCTGTATTGGAGACATGGACAACATTACATTCTTTTTACAAAAAAAACCCCAAACCAAAACCCAATAATTAAACCGACTTCAATTAGTTGTATTTAATGTGATTTTTTTAAACATATAAGCCAGATAAGCAGTGTGGCAGCATGGAAAAGAATGATCTTGAGATATTTACACACACTTAGAAATTTTTTCTGCTTTGACAAAAAAAGAACTCCACTCTCAAAAAACCTCTCACATAATAAATCTGAGACATTACTCAGCTACCATTATCTCCAAAACTACCCTGGCATTCTCACTATTTGTGACATAATTACCTGCAGAAGCAAAAAACTGAATCACAAGTTTTGTTTATTAAACAAAATTAGACTTCAGCTCTAGGAAAACAAGACAAAGTTGCTTTCCAAGTTAAAACAAACAAACCATACCTCCCAAACCTATCAAGCAATGGAATAATCTATCAAGCACCATGGTAACCTTTGCAGCATGATCTGGTCAGAATTCTCCTTTTGAGCATCACAAGAATTAAACCACAGAAGAGAAAGGCACTGAATCTACCAGGGCCAAATAGATGCAAGCACTTTACAAAACAAATAATAATATCACTAAACAAGGCATTACAAACAAAGCATCTTTCTCTCATAGAGAGAAAACTATGTCACAAGTCTTTCAAGTGGCAAAGAACAGAATCATCACAATGGATTTTTGGCTACATTAAAACAAAGCAGCAATTATAATAAAAAGACCAAAAGAATAAAAGAATGCCTCCTGAAAAACATTGAGATATATTAATAGTAAAAGTTTACACCATAAAAGTATTTTTAAAAATTAACAGCTAGGAATTCTGGTTTCAATATCTTAAGTGTAAGCTGTCAAAAATCTACACTCTTGAATAATGTCTTCACTACAGCCCTGATATAAAGGTGCCCAGGGAGAAGGATAAAGCTTGTGATATATGGTCAGGGAAACAAACAAAATTCAAAATGAATGATAATAAGAGGGAGAGGATGTAATTGAACTACTAAATTTTATATTGTTTAATTCTAAATTTCTGTATTTATAGTCCAGATTAGTAAAGCATTTTTTTAAGCATTCCCTACCCAATTATTTTTATTATTTCTGGTTTTTATGTTTTCCTTCAGCATCTATCCACAACCATTAAAACTTTCTGGAGAAAAATAAACAAAGATGCAGGCATCTGTGTATGGAATTGTGACAAAGCATGACTGCTGATTTTTAAGCATCTAAATTGCATCACAGAAGCAAAATAAGGCAATTTATTAAGACTGGTCTCAAGCAAAACAAGTACGCCTGAGATACTTAGCTCCCATGTGGCTGATTTTTTTCAACTGGAGGAACAAAAGTTTTAATTGAGTTCCCTCAACTGTGTTATGTTTGGTGTGGATTAGTAGTGTGATCTTTGATTAATTGTGTCAATCATATGTGGTCCCTGGCAAGCTGAAACTGCATGAAACTAAATCTCTTCACAGGGGGCCACTTAAAGCAAATAACCACAAGTTTACAAATACAATTTACTCCACTTGGTAACAGAAAATTAGGGCTGGTGCCATGCTCAGTGCCAATATTTATTTTCAGTTTATACAAAATATGGTTCAAATAATTTAATCCAAATTCCTTACTATTCCTTGGCAGAGTAAGAATTATCAATTCTCATCCCTAGATACTCAAATTAACAGAAAGACCTAATTTGAAAACACCTCATGGAAAACCTACCACTCATCCTAGTAGCTTGTTTCAGGAAATCATCCCATTTAACAACAACTTAATGCATCTAAGTTCTTGTTTTGATATGCTGGATTTCAGCAACACTCATTTTGCTTTATTCCACTACAGCATTGAGTACTTCCATTACTTCTATTTGCCTATTTCTGTATCCACTAAATGCAGTAACCCCTTTAACCATATCACCACTGTAGGCTGCACATACAGGTTTGGGATTTTTGGGGAGAATTTTTATTTCATTGCACAGCAAGTTTTTTGTGGAAATATTGCTGTTATCATCCCAACACCCTCCTGAGTATGAGCACTCCAGGCAGGAGTCTCATTCTACAAGTACACCCTGTACTCCTTCTGCCTAATGCCTCTTTATATTCCACATATTCAGCCCAACAAACGGCCCAGGTTATCCTGAGTATCTTTGCTCTCCAGTGGTGTGGTACGTTGTGCTGGCAATATTCTCCATGAATTTGAAACCATCACTTCATATATGGGTCATAACTTACTGTCCCCATTTGTATGTGTCCTGGGGTGAACAAACTATCATTCCAGCCAGTACAAAGACAAGAATCAGCACACTCTCAAGTAAAGAAAAAAAAACCCCAACCAAACAAAACAACACACATTTAGCCACGTTACATAATGATACACCATTCTTTTCTTTTATTAAAGATCACACATTGAATATTCAATTTAATGATTTTTACTTCTAATTAAGTTCCACTCAACAGGCTGGATATCAAAATCAGAAGATGCCTGCCTACCACCCACAAGGTCAGTATAAAACTGTCCATATGAAAAAGCTGTATTAACTATTGAACTGGTTGCAGTCTGGCTTTACCCATCAAGTTCAACCAGTGCACAGTGACCAGGATTAGGTTAGTTCTGCTTATTGCATAATGCATTCTGATCTGATTATTCCAACAAGATTTATATGGACTCTGAGATAATGTTAAAAAGAAAACATCTTAAATTAAGAGACCTGTTAGCTACAGGTTGGGAGAGGAATAACAGGTCTGTAGAATTATTTATTGCATGTTTTCAGAAGAAAAGATGCTATTCTCACATCTTGTAACCAAGCGGGTAGACCAAAACCAGAAACTGTCCCGAAAAAATAGTGACAACTAACATAAAGGAAAAATTCTAGCACAGACTTCCCAACATGGGACAGAGATCAAAAAATAAACTATCAACAAGAAGCCAGGGTTCCAACAGACCAATCTCAAACCACACAGTAATTCTGGAATCTAAGAATCACTTTGAAAATCACATTTACAGAAACAAGGGTAGTTCTTAGGGAAATGTCCTGTTTTTGAAAGAAAATTGCAAGCACTTTCTGCATGATTTTTAACAGCAGCTTTCAAGTACCAATACCACCTCTTTTTGAGTAACATAAAACATGCGTCATCTTAGAACTGACAGCAGCCCATAATTTGAACATTAAAGGAAATGTTTTCCCCCAGGTTTCTGTGATCCTTTGTAGAGAAGTACAGATTTTGTTCAGGCTTTTTCTTCTACTGAGATCACAACAGGAATGCAGCCACCACCACCACCACCACCGCAAAAAGAAGACAAGATGATCCCAAACAAGCCAAAGAACAGACAGAAGCAAGGGAACCATGCAAATGAGCAAGATCCAGGCTAGTGATACCACTATCTTCTGAAGCCTGCCAGTTGCCTCTGGAAAATAATATCCATCATTTCTGAATTGCTGATCTAAAGTCTTCAAAACAACAGCTAAAACACAACCCTGCTTAAAATAAAGTCCATGGACTTGAGATGAAAGGCTCCAGAGCTCCCTTTGTTCACTGGTATTCTTCCAGCACTAAGCATTTATGCTTCTCCCACACACTCAGGAACCCTGACTTGATCCCTATCGAAAGAAACTATACAGAAAAGCATTAATTATATGCCTTTGCTGATGGTAAATCCAGATTGCCTTTTGACATGGGAACAAAGTAAACCTACATCCACAGGTGTTGTTGCGGTCAAGGGGGCAACATTCCCCGTGGGTCCGTGGAAGGAAGGGGACGCTGCAAGCTCACCGGGGCTTCCACAGAATCTCTGGGATACACCTTTGCAGGCAGCAGCAAGCCGTAAGAGAAACACAGTATCTCCTTAATGGTGAAATCAGGAGGTTTATTTTGGTCCAGCGCTGGCAAGGTGGGGAGAAGGGGAAAGGGAGAGGGGAGACGGAAGGGGAAGGGAGAGGGAGAAGATCCAAGCGATAAGAGCGCCTCATCCTCCGAGCATTCCCTTATCAGGGTTTCGAAGGGCCGCGGGCCCAAGGCTTGAACCAATGAAAAGCTCACAGGGGAGGGATCAAAGGCAGGGCTACATCTTAGGAATACACCATGCATTTTGGAAGGGGGAAACAGAACAAACCATTCAAAGGAAAATACATCACCACACACAGGGGTAACTTTTCAAGGAGCACTTGGTAAAAGGTGCATTTTACACAAATACAGGTATTTTATTACACATTCTATGAAATGCTCTCACAATCACAGGACAATATTTGGTGACAGTCCATGTGCAATACTTTTAACTGCTGCAGGGACCAAATGACACAACCCTTCCTTAACCTGGAAGGTTAAACATCAACTGCTTGCTCAACCACTCCTATTCTGCTAGAGCTCTAATAGCTGATGAGAAAAGTTTTAGAGAAAGGCTATCACATTCACATCAGTGGAACTGTCTAGCTTTACACAGCTTCCTTCATTCCCCCTGTGGTAAGGGAAAAGGTGGTTTTAGAAGCCTGGACAGTAAGGAGTTGATGCATTGCTATGCCTCAAACACCAGCGACCACTCAAATGAGGAAGTTAGAACAGGATGTGCCTGGAAATGGGGGCTGTGCAAACGTAGGGCAGCACCTTTCTGGAGCTAGTTTTCCTATTCAGGTCTACAGTGACCGCATGGAATACAGTGCAGAAGCACAGAAGTGGAGTCAAGGAGTGGGCAGGACCAATAGAGGGGGCTCAAGACCATCGAGGACCCCAAAGTACTCCCTCACTCTTTTTGGAAATTCTCCATCAGAAGACTGTACATGGCCCATAGTGTAGCATCAGACTTGCAGAATCCCCTTCCCTGGGCAGAGATCCAGGCATTTCCATGCCAACTTGAATGTATATAACCCAACAAACTTTTTGTTATGTGGGCCCCCACTCCCAACAGATCATGAGTGACCAGTAGTACAGCAAAACAGTGATCAGGCCTCATCACTGGATCCTCAGGGGGTGACATCTTTCCTCTCAACTGTCTAATCTTATTCTTTCCTTCTCTTTCTTTTCCTTATGTATTTTGTGGTATTTTTATACTTTTATAGAAGAGAACCAAAAATGCCCACATACTTTCCACCACAATTGAATTGCTTTAAAATAAATCTGCCTCATAAATACACCAGTCACTCAGTGTCTTTTCACTCTAATTCATCCCAAGGATTTTATTAACAGGAATCTCAGCCTGCCTCAGAGGCAGGTCTTAGCAGTAGTGCATCTATTAATGAGCTGTTCTCAGCCTAAACCTGTTGCCCACGGTATTTTCAGGGAAAGGAAAGAGGCACAGGACCAACCTCAAACTTTCTGTTCCCCAAAATAAGTACTGCCATTATCAGACAGTCCCAAATATGAACGATTACTAAAGCATAGCACAGAAAGTGAAAGCACATTCCCTTTAGGATGAGAAATCATGAAAGCTATAGGTTGAAAGAAGAAGAAACTTGCTTCTACTCTGCAGTGTAGAGAAAATGATGCTTCTGTATTGGAAAACAACTCCTTGTACAAGGTGGCAACGTGCACTGTGCAAAAGGCAGAATTAGGCCCTAAAGCAATTTAAATAAAGGCACCGATGACCCAACTCAGTATTTTCAAAACTTAAAAATAATGTTGCATGTAACTAGTTTTGAGCTAATTAAATTTAACTAAGACTTACATAACATTATAAGGAAAAATTTTTTGTTCAAAAGTGACAGGATTTAGGCACAAAGTCCAAAGTTTATTTTTCGCCTTTGTGAAAAAGTAACATATTAAAGCAACAGAAACTTAGTCAATTAAAAACTTTTTACACCAGTCACAGTTGCACAGTCACAGTAACTGGCAGATGACAAATTCCAAAGACTGAAGGTATTTCTTCAAAAAGGGATACCAGCAAGTTGTTACATCCGCTTATTTTTCAAATCACATGTAAGCAAGTGTATTCACATCCCTCCTTTGGATAGGCACTTTGAATTTTTCACTGATTTCCAAATGCTGATAAACAGCAATAAAAAACAATAAATCTCTAACGGGCAGGTGAGTTGAAAGTTCTGGCATTTAACCGTCAGAAGGTTTAACAGCAAAAATATTTCTTCATACTAAATGAAAAAGGAACTGCTGTTCCAAGTACGTAGTTATATGTGAAGGGGGGTTGTTTGGTTTTGGGTTTTTACTTAGTTTGTGGTATTTTCCTTTTAATCTACTGACTATCTGAAGTGCTATCTGTTAAAGAAAAAAAGGAAAAAAATTGACCTAGCAGTCATATTTTGTACAATGTCATGATGTCTTAAACTGGTGTTGCACATGCATAAAAAAGAAAAATGACTCAAGAGATAAAGACAACAATTGGTAATTGGTCACGAGGACACGTAGAAAACGAGCACTGTGAAAAAAGCTACAGCCTGGTTAAAGCTTTGCCAGCTGCTCTGTGTTTATCTATAGAATATCATTACACAAGCAAGAAAGACAGGTGAACAGCTTGTTAACACAATAAACTGCTAACAGCACCTTGAGCAAAAAGACAAAACAAACAAACAACCCCAGTGAGATAATGATTCATAGGACAATAAAAATCAGGTGGATAAATTTTTTCCAGTTTTCTTTACACTGGGTGTAATTCCAACCCCCCAAAAAGGAAAATCTGATAATGTTTATGCTGAACTAGAGTACCAAACATCTGAGACTGCCATGCTGTCAGTTTTCACTCATGATAGATTAAGTCAGTGTACGTAGTTTCTATTTTTGAGTGTTCATAAATACTAATCTGGAAAAGCATGTGCTCAAATCCATATTTTCTGGGGGAAGCACATAAGCATGTGCTGAATACAAATTACTGAAGCTTTCGGACATTTATTCTGCAGAATAGGCGTGCTCTGCAGCTGAACCACAGCCTCGATTTCTAGGAAAGAAGATGGACTGCAGAAAAGAAAGGAGTTTTGCTGTAAGAAAGTGATGGAGCAGCAACTTCTTCCAAGTGAAGAGTGGGTAACCTTCAAGGTTGCCTACTCATTCAACCTATGGCAGGCTATTTTTAATTAGCTAGAAATTAACCTTCCCCATATTGCATCTATTTTGCTTGTGATGGCAACTGGTGAGTAATGTCCTTGTCTTTATCCTGACCCACGAGCTTTTTCATCCTATTTTCTTCCCCTGGCCTGTTGTGAAGGGGAGTGAGAGGATGGCTGGGTGAGTACCTGACAGCCAGACAAGGACAACCTACCCGTCGGAACTTACAAAACACTTAACCAAAGCCTCCTCCAGCAGCTAATATCTCAGAGTTTGACCTTAAGCTAACCAGATTTCATTCTCAGCTGCTCCAAGAACATCAAGTTTAAAGAACAAATATTTACTTAGAAACAACAAATTCAGCTTGTCAGGATACATATTGTAATGTACAAATCACTCTTCACATGCTTTTTCTTCCTAAATGCTTTTATGCAGTTTGCTTCAGATTTGTCAAGATTTTTGTATTTAAACTCAAACATGACACTAAGCATCTCTTCAAACAAAACAGATTCTGCAGTGCTTTTAGTGATTTGTTACCTATTAAGAGGAAAATAGCCAATTTAGCTCCCTGGGCTTGTTGATTGATTATGTTCAATTCCAGATGTACAGCCCCCGCCTTACACAGAGGAATCGTGTGGCATTTGGAAGTGGCACCCAGCAATTTGTCCTCCAGCAACGCAAACCATCCTGCCACACTACATGTCTTCACAACTTACCACATTAGAGGACTTTCAACCCACTCCAGTTATGTTATGGTCTAATGGATGTGTCTAAATATTTATAACAACTGCTAAATATTTGGACAAACAATGACCTCTATTTAGACATGCCTAACATGTTAATTTTTCTCGAGGTATTACATTGCTATAACCTTTTTTCCTTTAAGAACCAGACTTTTATCCTAAAAAACCCAACTAAATCCAAGAAACAAAAAACCCAAAACAACCTCAAACAACCACTTTATGCAGTTGAAGGATTGTCATGAAGACTCTTTTTGGTTCTGTCATCTTTTAGCACACACATCCCTAAATTATTTTTTCCTTCCCAGGTCTGTAGTTCCATTATTTTGGTCATGCATAGCAGACCTCCTAAAACACAAATTTTGCTTTGCTCTTCAGAACCAACCAATTTTGAACAATCTGCCATGTACAGCTTTTTACTTCTAGATCATAAAATAAAT
Organism: Dryoscopus gambensis; assembly: GCA_013389985.1. Taxonomy (NCBI): domain Eukaryota; kingdom Metazoa; phylum Chordata; class Aves; order Passeriformes; family Malaconotidae; genus Dryoscopus; species Dryoscopus gambensis. The sequence goes on from WEIT01027080.1 coordinate 28,934, forward strand.
ATCTTAATCAGGCATAGACAATATCAGGGCATCTTAATCCGGGCATAGACAAAACTCTAACAAGAGGGAAACCTGACCCAGCAAGTTCAAGCCTGATGACTGTGAAAGAGTTACTCCATAGTCTCAGGTGTTAACAGGTATAGCACATTCTTTATTTTTTTCATGTTCAAAGTACATCTTTATTTTTGTTTGGGTCAGCAAACTCACTTAGGGTGAGTCTGCGGTGTTCCATATCATATTTTAATAAAAGCACCATCACCTGTGTAAAGCTGCTCATACATAACCTCATTTGCCTTGTAGGAGACTTTCAATAAGCTCAAGCTGAACACCTTGACAGATGCTTGGGATTTAACTACCTTGGCATCGTATCAGTAGCACAATCAATCACTGCAACAAAAAGATTTCATCAAAACTTTGTTCCGAAGTGCATCTGTTCAAACTCAGTGATGAAAGAAACTGCTCATACAACCCTCAGCACAGAAACTTTTCCCAGCTTCTGCCTTCTGACAATAACTTCAAATGGATGTTTGCATAAGTAAATCTTTTGATCTTATTTCCACTATTTCAGCTAAATCATATAAACAAGTAGCTTTCCAAGTGCCATTATCAGTCAAACTCTGTTTCCTACTCTGTTTTCCCAGGTAACAGCAAACTTCAGTGGATGTTTGTCCCACGCTTTTACCACAGCACCCATCTGTGCTTCCAGTCTCTGAAGGGCAGATTCACTCATGTTTAACCAGGAAAACACTCCAGATGCAGTCCTCAATCTCAAGTTTTTAACACCATCCCCCTTTGCAGAAAGTCTACACCTCCTTGTATACAGAGCCTACCTAAATTTTAGGGAACTTTTATGAATCTCATTGCTTTCAACGACTTCATACTGTGATTACTAGCCTTTTTCCAAGCACACCTAAGCATGAATAGCGTCTTTGAAAATTACCAGAACATGAGCAAGAAGAAAGGGAGGGAAAAGGCACCAGACTGACAGACCGACAGAAGGACTACACAGGACTTTAAACCATGTTTAAAACTTTGGAAGCAGTCCAGCAACAACAAACTATATTGAAGTACGTATTTGCTGGAGACAGGAAACTGACTGGATGATAGTGCATAGCAGAGGGCTCCCATGCATCCCTGCTCCCACTCCCTGCTGAATTGAATATTTTTTGCTCAATTAGGCATTCCCAGGTCTTTTTAGACAATATCCTCAAGGTCTGTCCTTGGTCTCCTGGTCACGCAGAAAATCTCTCCTGGGAGAGAAATGGGTTTGTACAGCTATTCCTGTTTTCTGTGCTAGCTCAGCATACAGTTTGGGTTTGACCACTTCTCCTCATTAGCATGCATGTTGGATAAGCTCTATCAGTCTTCAGCTATTCTCCACCCCTGAATTGCTCCTTTCAAAACAAGACACAGAATGCACAAAAAACTAAGAATTTAAATGCAACCATGAATGCTTTTTGGGCTTATATTGTCTTAATACGAACAGCTCTATATCCATTTACTGAGAGGAACAAAAAAACAAAAAATCCAAACAAAACAAAACATAAAAATCCCCCAAACCCTCTACTCAATACATATTAGTGATTCACACAAGGATTTAAAAAGGATTGTTTCTTCTGGCAAGATCAAGTTTCTCCGACCTGGTTGCTGCCTGTTCAGGTACTTATAAAAAAACCAACATAATTATGGGACTACCTATTTAATGAATGGACACTTTTCCCACATTCCCAACAACAGCTTTCAGAAAAGCTATTACACATACACTCTATTGCCTGCTACCCTTTATTGATCAGCAACATCATTTTCACAGTATAACTAAATATTGGTTGTCCCCAAATGCATTCTGCAAACTTCTGGTTGCCAGGTATTTCTGTAGAATGCTAAATGACAAATGAGACAAAGGCATTAATTGCAGAACTGATGTTAAGTGGAAATGCATTACCAGTAATACTTACTGTAATATTTACAGTACCTTGGCAAGAATATGATTCAAACTAGTTTTCCTTTACTGTATTTGATAATAGTACTGAAAAACAACACTACACTGGAGATGCCACAAAAAGAGAAATGTGACGTTCAAAAAACAAAGCATGCTTAAGTAATGCAAAAGTATTAACTCATACAAGTAAAAATTCACTTCTATTTTAATGTAAACACCTACCGCAGGCCTTTATCAGCAGTCACTAGGAACCTTTATCTTCCAGCACAGTTGAGTATCTTCTCTACTATCCCTGCACTACACAGGCTCCAAACACCAATCGAGCTCCAGAAATGAACACTAACTAGGGATCATACCAAAATCACGAAAGACTCAACACTCCTCACATGCAATGAGGCAAAGAATTCCAGTACTGCCAAAGCCTTAAGGACGGACACGTGCTGGAGTAGCTCTAGCTTGTATTTCAATCACATAACAGGTTAAATTGTCCCGCTGGTTTTATCGTGAATACTGTATTTGACACAAGGTTCAGCATAAATGCACTCTTGGATCAAAGCTATTAATTGCTTTGCAGCTGCAAAGCAGTGAATATTTTTCTCTGACTAAGCAACATAAAATCTAAGTGTCAAAAGCTTCCTCACATTTCTGAAATCCAAGTTCTTAATTATTGCCATTAATTTCAAGACTGCTCTGAAAAGAGTTGGTAACAGTTGCATCCAGCCTGACTTAGACAGCTTTCTAACCTACAGTCACACCATCACATTACTTACCTAAACCCTGTGAATTTGCTCTAAAATGGGCAAGAACAACCACAGGCATCTCCTATTCCTCGTTTCTTCTGTGCTCTAGCCTTTCTGTTTTGTGTAACAAACCCATAGTGAAGGTCAGAATCTGGAGGTACTTTCCCACAGTGGTCTTGCCTAAACCAGACATGTCTCTCTCCAGCCCAATCAGATCTCCAGATCCCTCTAGATCAGCCAGGAGCATAATGGTACAATTTCCTTGTGAATGCAAGAGACACCAGTTCAAGCCTACTGACATAAAAATCTCTTTTTTGCCCTTTCTTGCTATCTTAGGGACCAAGTGCCTTGCATCCGAATTTAGCTCCAGCTTTTTCTGTTTTGCTCCCTCCAGCAGTGGTTATACCACACCTGAGCCACAGCTCTGCTTTAATTTCCAAAATCCAGTGTATATGACACAGGCAAGCCTGCAGACTGAATATGCCTGCAGAGCTTCAGGGATTACCAATGATGATCTAAAAAAATCTCAATGCATTATTAAACATAACCCTCCTGCTTTTAATACACATGACCCAAGGAACTGTGGAAAATACTTAAAGGATACATGTATTTTACACTTCTGTTGCATTTTGCAAACACAGTCAAAGCAATCAATTGAAAAGTCTTACAGGAAAATGTTTTTGGTTATTCCTCCAAGCAGTTACCTCATCTCGTCAGGCAACAGTTTCCTCATGTACTGGGTATTTTAGAACTTCTAACACTACACACTGCTTTTCCGTACCAAGTTAAGGTGAAACACAGCATTTCCTTTCAAAGAAAATGTTGTAAAGACGGAAAGGGATTTTTTTTAAATGGCAAATATTCGTATCAATATACCGTAACTCAGACTTTTTTGGTATTTGTTTTCCTTGATATATTTTATTTTTAATTATTAACGATATACATAGAAAATCATTACAAGATAGGCTAAAATAGAACACAACCAATTAAAGGTTCTGTTCAGGAAGATACATTAACTTCAGAGATGATGTTATCACATCCCAAAATTGTGCTGTGAACACAAACACCATTCAAAACCACGAATAATATCCATAATCAAAGTATGTGTTGAGAAAACTTTTATTCATTTACTTTTTGGTTTATTTATTTGAGAGAAAAATAGCAAGTCCAGAATTTATCAACTGGAAATGACAGGTAAAAGAATATAACTTGGAACTCATGAAGTCTGGGAATATGCATGTATTTTCAAGGGCCATTGAGGATTATTTATACTCAGCAAAACACAATTATGATTTTGAAATGGACTGAAAACAGAAATGTAAATCAAGCTGGCAGTATATTTCTACTCTCCAAGAAGCTACTGCTTGACTGTTTGTGTTGCTACTACACCAGCCTAAGGACTAGTCAGGTGCCAACACAACCTGAGACAAAGAAAGGGCATTACCTACAGGGGGCTGAGTGGGTGTAATTACTGTAAGATGGTAAAAGTACTGACTGATTACAACACAATGACTCATTATGGGGACATGTATTTATGTATTTATTCCACATTCAGCAAAATAATCTGTCAAAAAATTATGGTAAAAATTCCCAGGTGTTATATGGATGCAGATGTTGTTTGCGCTTGTGAAGCACAGACTTAGAGAACTCCTCTTAAACAGCCCAAGCTTCTGCAAAGGAGCTTAGTGAGGCTGTGCTCTGCCACCCACCCCCCACCATCATCAGGGTGCCATTTGTTCCTCTGCGGTAGCACACGAGTGACTCTTCCTGCCCAGCTGGAGCTGCACTCAGCCCAGTACTCCAGGTGGCCCAACAGAGCCTTGTGATTCCCAAAAGAGAACAAAAGGGAGAAATTTCTCTTACACACCTAATTTCTCTCTGGACAAATCGCTACATAAGAACATGTGTGGCACTTAGAGCAAGATACACTGCAGGAAAAAAATTTTAAAACCCCAAAAATTAGAATTCAAAGAGAAAAGTTCCTTTTCTCTTCATTCTGCTCAGGCCAGCGCTGATTCAGAATTCCTCTGTGCACATTGTCCTCTGCAACAGATGGGAAAACTCTCCAGCAGAGCAGCGTTACACACTTCAGCAATTAAATGTAGAGGACAACACGACTCTCATGCATTTCATTTTACATGCTGAGGGATTTACTCAAACTCGCAATGGATGATGCTCCAATAAAGCCTTGCCTTAGAACCTCACCACAAGCATCACTCAGTACAGGAGACTGCAATTTGAAAACTAACACTGCCCTAATAACTAACCCACTCAATCACATCAACTTCCAAAAAAAACCCACTATAACAAAAGATTATCATAAAAACTTCATGTTTAACAGCAACACTACAGTAAACGACTTGAAATTACAAAAACAAGCTTTTCACTCATTCTCTGGAACACCCCAAAGTCTCTTTCATGCTACCACAAGACAGATGCAATTAGACTCTGTGCAGCTGCAGCACATACAAATTTGGTTTGGCAGACTGGTTTACACCGCTCCCTGAAACCATCTCATCTCTCCCCATGTGCACCAAGTGCATCTGCCTGCATTGTACCTCTTAAGTCTTTCTACAGCATCACTCTTCCATTTTTCAACCTCCCTCACCCTTCCAATACAAAACATGCTGCTCCTCACCAAAGAACCAAGGCTTTTGTGCTGTAAAGGACTCAACAATGTAAAATATGGAGGGATACTCCAGTGAGTGATTTTTTTTTTTTGAAGTAAGTAATTTAAACAGTACTTATGATGACAGCAAGAGCACATGAAAAGCAACATGTCAACTGAGCATGGGACCCAGAATATGAGATTTCTGTCAGAGGGAATAATTATTCCCAAGGCTGCATTATCACTTGTAAGAACCGTAACAAAACATGGTATATATACATTGCATCTGATTGTGAGAAAAGGTTTTGTGCATAAGGTGTGTACATGTTGTATATAACCCACTCCACACCAGCCCACTTTCCCTTAAAACCAAAAGAAAGTCTGGATTCAGTGCTGTACAAAGCTCTTAATTCTCAGTCACAGACTACCACAAATTTACAACCCCAGTCACCAATATTCCTTTATATACTTCTAAGACATATGAATATACATCCTTAGTGAGAAATTAAATACGTCTGAGTTTCTTAAGGTGGTAGTTTGTTGATTCACATTCCCACATGACTTACTGAGTCCTTTCAGAGGTTTCTAAATGCTTACCCAGCCTAAGTAGAAACTCCACCTAGACTGGAATAACATGCTCTCAGGATTTTTTCCCCATTCATAAAATCAGCGCAGTTCCTAGCTGGGAAGAGAGTCAAAAGTAGCAGTTTTTCAGACTGTTTCTCGGGTTTGTCTGTCAGCTTGTGCCAAGAAAAATTTCACTTAGGCATAAGCAGCCACAGCACCCCAGAAAGAGAGTGGGAAAAAAGCCAACAGTCCAAAGGAAAAACTAAGTTTGGTAGAGTCAAATCACAGCCCATTCCCCTGAGAACTGGGCATTAAGAATCTGCTCTAGTTTTAACGAGTCCACACCTGTGCAGGAGAAAGGCCCCACATGAGATCACGAAGACAAAGTAAAAAAACCAAATCCTGCAAAGACAAAGAGCCTGGGACCAACATATTGCAAACACTGCCTTCAGAACTTTTCAGTTCCATGCAGCAGATGGCTTAGCTACACCAAAATACTTCTGAAGTACAAGATCTGCTCATTCGTGGAAGCTCTTATTACTTGATTTTCCCATTTGTCCTCTAGGATCAGGCTGCTGAGGAAGCCTTCTGCCAACATGTTATTTCTCCTCGGAAAAATATTAACAGACTGAAGTGGAAAAGCTGACATCATACCTGATGGCTCCAAAACTACACATGGATTAGCAGCTTTGGTATATCAAAGAAACCCCAAACAAACAAATAACACAAAAAACCAAACCAAAGTAAAATAAAAAAAAAAAAAAACAAAAACCCACAACCAAAAAAAAAAACCCCCAAAACAACCAAAAAAAAAAAAAAAAAAAAAAAAAAAAAACCCAAACAAAATCTCCCAAACAAACAAAAAACCTCACNCAGGTAAAATGTAAAGAACCAAGGCTAATTTTAAGAAAAATAGTAGTCATGTGCTAGGGGAGAGAGATGGACTGGTTTAGTTGGCCACTGCCATAAGCTTGCCCTGAAAGCTTTGCACCAAGAAAGAAGCCTATGAACTGACATCAAACCAGTCCAGATTAAAACACTGGTGGACAGTGATAAAAAGAGTGAATGGTAGAGAGAGAGAGAGAGAACCCCTGAAAACCACATCTACTACTGGGGCAAAGTATCTGTCAATTTTTTTTACCCAGTAACTGATGGAAAAACCTTGGATTAAAGCTCCGTTCTGCCTGCAATACAGCTTCACTGAATATACTAAACACATTCCAAAAAAATCTAATCCTTACTTGTATATTGGCAATACCTCATTCAAGACAAAATCAATGTTCTTGCATCAAGCCAAAACCAACAACCAGCAGTTCAGGATTATTACTGTGAATTCATCAAGAAACCAGCAATTACAACATATGTTGTTTTGATTATAAGAAAGACAGAAAAGTGAAAAGGACACTTCCCATTCTGAGGAGAAAAAATAATCTAGTCAGTGGAATTTAATTACTTGCTCTAAATGTAAGTAGTTTTAGTAGTAACATATTGCAGGATGCATTCATTTGAGTGTATATACACTGGTGGATATTTTTTTTCCTAATGCCTTGAAATCACTGAGTCTCCTGGACATGATGGCAAAACTCACAGTGCAGCAAATTCAGAAGACTGAGAAGAAGAGAGAAATGTGAGTTCTCATTAGAAGGAAAGAAGGTTTTCACATACACTGAAGGTTTATTCTTTTGGTGGTTTGAAATTTTGCTCCTTAAAATCAACAGCCTAGTAGATTCTCATTAGCATGTACATCACCATAAAAAGCTGAATTATTATATTATATATATATTTCTAATATGATAGATGCAAAATAATTTTAGAGAATCAGATGACCCACTAATCCATCACAGTTCACATCTGCACCAGCAGAAGTTCAAATACAGCATCAGGGCAGCGAGACATTTCTGAGAATCTTGACATCTGGTTTCTAAACCCACAAAAAGCTGTTATGGTTATTTTGGCTCAGTTTAAAAACAAACTACTGAACCTCTGCAGCATTCTGGGGAAAAAATGTTTAAAGTTGGTTTATGTGCAAGAGCCTATTATAATGTAGCATTATACATAAGGTTCCCCAGTGACTGCTTCACACAGAAAAGGTTAAATTGCTTAGAGAAACCACTTTGTAAGATGCTAGAAAATGAACCCATCCTGTTTCTTATTGTAAGCCACTGCCATTCAGACCTCATACCACCCTACCAAGACAAATATAAGTATATTTGCATATACCCAGGTGAAATTTTGCACTGAGTAATAATAAACTACAAAGAAATTTTTTTAAAATGCTAATTAGCTTCCACATCCAGCATTCCAGAACACAGTAAAATAGTTCTGTCTAAGAAATAGCTGCATTCCTGTTCTTACAGCATTCTGTAGCATATGGATGAACAGCCAGGCTGAAGGCAGACTTTGACAGATTTACTGATTTATATACAAGGGGAAAAAAATTGTGCTGGTTGCCATTGGAAAAGTTCACATAAAGCACCAAACTGACAGATTGAACTGATTTCTGATAATTAACTGATAAAACAGAATGCCTCTAAAAAAGTTGAAATAAAACGTCTTCTTAACTCTTTGCTTATTCTATTTATCTCACATACACAAGACAGGTTTTTTGCAACATCTGCTTTTTCAGTGGCATCTTGAAAGGGTGGCTATAAAAACAATTCTGAAAACAGTTCAGGTGGACATGACAACAAAGTCTTAATACAAAAAAAAGTGGGCATTCACAGGTTTTATGCCACTGCTCGTAGTTCTTATCTTCCAATTTTTTGGCTATTGGCCAAACAACTAATTTCATTCCAGCTTGGTAATAACCTAAGTAATTACAGTTTTCAAAAAACTGCTGTGTCCTTTTTACAGTTTAATAACCAACCTTAATATAATATTTATATTTATATAGCCTCCATCATGATCTGGCTATGCTGCAGTGCTCCCCAATCATTCCAAGAAATCATCTTCGGCTTCAAGATTTCAACTCCACAGCAAGTGTTAAAGAAAAAGCCAGAAGGACGAACCCCAGCAAACAGAAGGCAAGAAACAGACTGGCTCAGCAGACCTGCACAGGCCACCAGCTCCACGCTGCTCTTCCTCCCTTGCCCTTCTGTAACACTGGGTGAATTCCCTGTCTACTTGCTCAGGTGTTCAGTTTTGCTGTTGCTCACCTCCTTTTCGGAAATACCTTCTTCTTCTGTATGATACGTAAATGTAAAGTCTAAGAACATATCAGACCTAGTAAGACATTTTGCTTTCAGAAGCTGGCTTCTGCTTGTAGGTATAGCCTTCAAAACAATTTGTTGCAGAGCAACAATTACTTAGATTTGCCTTCTTTGTCAAGTTACTACAGATATGTTACCCTTTGAACATTCAATAATGAAGGAGAACAAGCCAAAAAAGACACCTAGAGTTGACACCTCTGCTTTTACCCAAACCTCTCCAGAAAAGAAACAAACAAAAAAATATAACATTGTATTCCTGTACCATTTAGCACATGCTTGGTGTCAGATTCATAGGTTCAATGATGATAAAGCAACTTACAGAACACAGGAAAACAGCTCAAGTTGCTCCCCATTTCCTTTTAATCAGAAAGCAACTAGCGTTTTGCCAATTTATAAAGCAGTGCTACCCTTTGACAAGGTAACCCACCTAGCTGATCAAGGGAAGTCAGGTGAAGTCAACATTTTGGCTTTCAGTAAAGCTTTCCATGCTGTCTCTCAGTATCCTTCTGGATAAAATGTCCATCACACAGCTGGATAAAAACATCATGTGATGGACATCTTCATTAATGACTTGGATGCAGGACTGGAAGGGACACTGAGCAAGTTCACAGATGATACAACACTGGGAGGAGCTGTTGAATCCCCCTTGAGGACAGAGAGGCCCTGCAGAGAGACCTCAACAAATTAGAGGTTTGGGCAATGATCAACCACGTGAAGTTCAGCAAGGGCAACTGCTGGATTCTGCACCTGGGCTGGGGCAGCCCTGGATGTACAGACAGACTGGGGAACGAGATCCTGGAAAGCAGCGCCATGGAAATGGACCTGGGCACCCTCGTCAATGGAAAGCTGAACGTGAGTCAGCAGTGCCCTGGCAGCCAGGAGGGACATCCCTGTCCTGGGGACATCAGGCACAGCATTGCCAGCTGGGCAAGGGAGGGGATTGTCCCGCTCTGCTCTGGGCTGGGGCGGCCTCACCTTGAGTCCTGTGTGCTTAACACTTGGCTCTCTCCAGCAAATAAAGAAAATTTACAAAACTAAGCGTCTGTTCTAGGAACCCAATCTTTATTGGCATCCTCTGCTAAAAGGATACTGAAAGGATGCTGCTGCATATTGTTTATATCAGAAGCAAGGTAAATAAAAATATTTTTAAACACACACTGACACTTAAGACAGGTTTTTACTTGCAGACTAGAAATTGAATAAAAAAATCAGGAAATGAAGACAAATTACTGTAGCATACAAAGTATAGAACTCATTAAGTATTTTTTTTAATCTATATATAAGAAAAATGTCACGATTCAAAGGACCATCACACCACCAACTCTGAGATAAGCCGAAGGCACACAATGCACAAATCACGTTTAAGCAGGGAGAAGCCTAACGAGTGACTTCACAGAGAAAGGATGGCCTAACATCCCTGGAGCCCTCAGAGAGTGGTCAGAGGTGGACTGTTACCCCACAGAAAGACCCAGGCAAGGCCTGCATGAACTAGCAAAGAGCACCACTATGAGCCTGACACCTTGGTTATTTCACCCCTGGAGCTGAGTAGCACTTACACAATTTAGAGGCAATCATACCAAGTGTTTTGCAGTAGCATTTGTTACATGCTTGAAAGCACAAAAGAAAAATCATGACTCAGGAAAATGAGGTAAGAAGCAGGCTTTCACAGTTAATGTGTGGTAATTTAATGCACAGTAATCTCAGTTCATGATCACATATTTGAATTAAAATAAACCTTCAAGACAACAAATATTCTAAGAAATTTGCATTTTTAGCACAGAAACCAATGGAACTGAGAATTGCCACTAAATTGCAGAACTGGAAAATCCCATTTTCCTCACTGTAGGTGAAAACAGAAAAAACGTGGACTTATTCTGAGGAATGTGACTATACAGTAGGAATTAAGCAAAAGAAAGTATTTTGGGCAAAACAGTGAGAGAAGTCTCCATACACATTGGAAAATAAGGTTTCAGGGCAGAAAAGGAACCAAAATCCAAACCTGAAAATAGGAAGTTATAAAACTTATTTTCAGATTCATCTAAATGTGTCACTATCCAACCAAAGTGGAAGCATGGAACCAATCAAATTCACAGTTCATCTTTACAGCGTTACATGCAACTTTCCTCATTATTTGCTCATAAAATTAAAGAAGAAAAAAAATTGCATGCCAGCAATGTAAGTAATAGAATTCATTCAAGCTATATAAACATTTTCCTCTTCATAATAAAAAAAAAAAAATCCAGGCTACCTAAGAAAACATGGAACCTCCATTTTTTTGATGTTCTGCAGCATTGCCATGGAGTTCTCCTTTCTTGTATACTTCACTAGAGTCAATTTTACATATGTTCACAGATACAGAACTGTTGACGCAGCATGAGGATTAGAGAAAACACACTCAACACAACAAATAAGATATCCAAACAAGAAGCCTTCACATTTGTATTGACTTTCCATGTTTACACAGAGGTGTTCACAAGCCTCTAAGGAAAAGCAGGTCCTTTCAGTGAAGAATATTTGATGGGAAGGTTTCTTATTCTTTATTCCTTTCATAAAAGCTTGGTTATAAACTTCTCTGTTTCACAGTTCTCAGCTTTATACACAAGATTTCCCCTTTGCTGAAATCATATCTCCAAGAAACTTAACTCTACTGATTTCTCCTTGAAATAAAATTGTCATTGCACCAAAGGTTGCCCAGTTTTGGGGAAAAAAATACATCATTAAAACAAAGAAAATGTTTCCATATCAAGTTCTCTGCGTTTTACAAGTACGATAATAAATGGCCATGTTGGGCAGGTAGGAGCAAAAACCAGTAACTCCAGCTACAGTTTTAGGCCGCTGATATGATATAGATTGTAACCTGAAGCTCTGCTAGGCTGGTGACATTTTGGTAAGGAACCAAGATATAATGAAGCAGTAAGCTGAAAACTATATTGATTAAATAAGACAAGGAGGGAAAAAGAAACAGAAATGAGGGAGGTGCCCAAGGAAACAGCAGAACTCACATCCTCTTAACTCTTGCAACTGAGATTTGTAGTGTCATTCAATTGGTTTGTTTTCTCTTACTGTGTTTCTTTTAGGTTTCTAACTTCTATTCAAGTGATTAAACACTGCAGTTCTTTAAAAGCCATTTTACAAACTTTTTCATTGCTCAGAAGCTGTACAAAATAGTATTAAAAAATAAGATGACAAAGCAGGATGAGTCAACAAATGGATTAAACAAGGAATGGACAGCCCCAGTCTTAATCCTATTTTAACTTTCATGTCTGCTGAACGATGAGAAAACTATCAGCTTTGGGCCTGGCAACTGCTGTATCAATGTCTACTACCAGCATTAGCACTGAATCCCTCTGTGACTGTGGAACAGTTCAAGGACTTTAACAATATGATTACAGCCTTTAATTTTTGCCTGCAACTGTATGATTAAGTTTAATAAAACTGTGGTCTACGCTGTGACTCACATTCTCGTGTCATCATGAACATTTGTTGCACTAGACACATAACATGCCCATCTCATATGTGGAAAATTAAGGCAACATTTCACTCTCACAGCACTCCCTTATTGCAAAGCATTCCAATACAGAAGAACATTGTGACAATGAAGCTCTAAGTGTTTTTAAAGCACTTGAAGGTTTTTGGATAAAAGATACGATAATTAAAAATTAAATTACTCTAAACTAGTGGGAGGCTTTTTGCACGTTTCCCTAACAGAGTTCGTGCCCCACACACAGCACCACCACTACAGTGCTCCTGCAGAGACAGGATCTAAGCTAATTCCAAAGTTCAACCCTGCCAGAAGTTATGAATCTGAAACTCTTATAGCTGAGGAAATTCAGCTCTTTTATGTAACTAAGACTGAAACACACAAAATCTGAAGCTTTCAGCCTCAGTTAGATGAGGAATCAATGTGGTGACCCTTCAGTGAGCTTAAAATGTATTGCTACCATAACTTTTTTATAATTTCAAACAATAAGTACTTGCAGAAAAAATATCATGAATAAGCAGTACAATAAGTTACTGAGACATTCAAGTAAAAAAAATTGTGAGCACCTGTTCACAATATTTTTCGTATCATCTGGCACGTTTATTACTTGTGAGGCAAGTTAAAAAAGCCCAGAAAGCTTTGCTGAAATAATTTTTCATGTATACAGCAATCATTTCATACAACAGAAGAGCTATATTTCACATTTTAAAGCCCCCTACACCTGAAACTCTACGCACACATTGTAATGGTCTCTACACTGAAAGTAAAAAGGTTTTCAGGTGGCACTGACATCAACAATTTATTGCAGAGCTACTCATATGTATATTCTGTTTTGTCCTAAAAAGACACAACTCTAAAATGAGACTCCTGGCATTACTGAACATAGGGAGGACAGCAATAACCATAAAAATAACAGTTACACACACCAGCTGTTGCATAATTTGGAAGCATCAAAAGATATCCCTTGTGTTTATCATCAAAAGAGGTATCTGGGAAAAAAGCAACTTCAGGAATCAGTTCAATGAAGACCTTACAGGCAACTGAAAGCGAATGGGGAAGTTGACCTTTCACACTTTTACTAGAATTACAGAGTGGGTTGGTTTGGAAGAGACCTGTAAAGGTCATCTAGCCCAATCCCCTTGCAATGAGGGGGGTATATCTTCAACTGGATCAGATTGCTCAGACCCCATCCAACTTGGCATACAATATTTCCAGGGATGGGGGCATCCACAACTTCCCTGGATAACCTGCTCTGGTGTTTCACCACCCTCACAGTACCTATTTCTTACATACAACCTAAATTGAAGCTCTTTTAGCTTAAAGTCATTATCCCTTTTCCTATCACAACAGGCGCTGCTAAAAAGTTTGTCCCCATTGTTCCTTAGGCCTCCCTTCTGTACTGAAAAGCTGCAATGAGGTGTCCCTGGAGCTTTCTCTTCTCCAGGCTGAACAAACCCAACTCTCTCAGCCTGTCACCATAGCTAAGAATCCTACAGCCCTCTGGGCATCTTTGTGGCCTACTCTGAACTTGCTCCAACAGGTCCATGTCCTTCCTAT
>WEIT01027080.1:49939-78254 GCA_013389985.1 Dryoscopus gambensis
TTGTATTCAGTACTGAAGCCATGTGTTAATGCTTGCTTCATGATAGAAGGAATACAGAGAATCAACCATCTGCAACATTCAAATTCAGAATTTTGCACATATTTTAGAGAGTCACCTTATTATGACTGTCTCCATAAGTTAATACAAAAAAATTAAAAACAAAACTTGGAGGATTTTAGGCACCATCTAAGATCAGAATTAATGAACATTTTACTACAAATCTGTGAGAGATTCAAATTTCCAATGAATCACACTGTCTATTACTAACACTCAAGTTAAACCATGACATTTACATTCAAGATTTTGCAATCACCTGCCATATAGCTAATTGCAGGATTTTCAATTAAAGTGGATTTGGAAGAGAATTCTTTCATCCAAACTGATAACTATCTGCTATATAAACTAACCAACTTTAGGCAGGTTTCATTACGATGGACACTAAAGATGATGAACAAGGGGAGGCTCCTGCCTTTTTATAATGTACCTTTGCATCTTTTGTTTTCTTCCACAGAACTGTGAAACCCCAAAGACGACAAACTATAAGACGACAGGACATCATTCAAAGTAAACTCTGTCAGGATGCTTTTTCTTTGTTAAATTCTGCGTAGCTAATGACAACCTATTCCCCACCATTTCTTCCTTGAGCCATTACCATAATAAAACTTGGTGACATTTAGCACCAAGGAAACCCATCTGCTAACACATGGACAGCTAGTATCTTTGACAGCCTAATTTTCATCAAGGACAGGAGAAGAAATGATCTCTTGCTAACACTACATCTATCACAAATGAGATCAGCCTGTGCTTTTCATTATTCGACATGGATTACATTTGGAAAGGAAAATGTAATGCTGCATTAATACATCTCACTGTGCAAAACATCATTTGCAATTGTACAAGTTTGAATGCAGAAAGAAGTACGTAAGGGAAAGGGATTTCTTTGGGGAAATCAGGAAATGACTGAAGGATGACTCAAACTGATGAACTCAGATTTGTAACTGTCTTCTTATGTATAAATGAGATCTGTAACTTTCTTCTTATGTATAAATTAGAATAGACAATTCAAATTTCAGCTGTATGTTTAAATATGTAGAAGAGATGAAGATAAAAACCTGGAAGAGATGAAGATACATACTGTAGTCTGTAACAACTGGCCATCATACTAGCACTGTTTACAAACTCCAAAGGTACTACAAAGGTTACAGTAGAAGAGGCAAATCTTCACAGAAATGACAGCAAAGCCCCAGAGCTGAGTTTGTATATAGAAAGATAAGAGCTAAATAAATTCCATATAGCTCTACAGAGAAAACAAAAAAAAACCTATTAAGAAGTGAAAGAAAATAGATCTATTGCACATTCTGTCATACTGCTACCATAGGAGGCTGAGCATCCCCATCCTGTTTCACCCAGCTCTGGGGTAGGAGCAGTGCCAAGCTCCCCGTCACGTCCACTCAGTATCCTGTGACTCCCACAAGAACATCACATGCATTAAGAACAAAACAAAACAAAACAACCAAAAGAACACCAAAATAAAATGAACAAAAACCCCACACTCAAAACAACAACAAACCTAATAAACAACAAAGAGATTAAAGATTTCACATCTCTCTCCTCAGCTCCATGTATAGATCCCTGAGCAAATCTACAAGGAACACGTTAACTGAATAAATTTATTCATGTTACCATAGATTTTAGCATAGTTATGATATAGGAAGCAAGATTTTCTCTCCCCTTATGCATCAATAGCATTATTACCATACTTCAATGACAAAATTATCTGCAGCTCATTTTCAAGATATCAAGTATTCAGGATTTCAAAATACTGACCTAAGTCCTGATTATGTTGAAACAGTAACAAATAAAATAAAGCACAGTCATACATAAAGAGGCCATTTCAGATTAACATCTTACTTCGTTTGCAGGCTACTGTATCCTGTGGCCTCTGCGTAAGTTGCTGCTGAACTTCCAGATCACCCCTTGGTAAGTTTAACCTTGCATTTCAATGCACTGTGCCAGAACTCACTATCAGGCAAGCAAAAATACTGTGCTGCTTTATAAATAAGTTCTTCATGGACAACAGTGGCAATAAAAGCCCACTAAGAAAACTGATGTGAGGATAAACGCATTTTAAAAAGCCCAAACACCTTTAAATCCCCTTTAAAGGGACCACAGACATCACAAATTCATATTACTCAGTTTAGTTCAACTTCAGGATCATCCTTCATGCCCATTCACAAGAAAAAAGCTAAAAAAAGGATAGTTGAGATCTCTTCTATCTTCTTTTCCTACAGCCTCAGTGGACACTAAAGAACACAAAGCACATTTACACAAAATCTCTATACCTATTTTCATGGAAAAAAAATAAGAGAAGGGAATAACTACAGAAAATATGATGTATTTGAGTAGAATACAGAACAGAAAAAAACCAAAACCAAACTAACTTCTGATGAAAGTATTTTCTGTTCTGTTGGAGCCTCTGCACTTACAGTAGCTTAAATGGTTTGGTCCTTTTTCAGTCTTGACAAGAGACTTGCTTTAGTGGCTGACACTCCACAAAACACCCCCAGAAGAAAGGAGAT
Source organism: Dryoscopus gambensis (assembly GCA_013389985.1). NCBI lineage: Eukaryota > Metazoa > Chordata > Aves > Passeriformes > Malaconotidae > Dryoscopus > Dryoscopus gambensis. The sequence goes on from WEIT01027080.1 coordinate 52,519, forward strand.
GTATCAGGATGGTAAATGTCATTAAAGCAAAAAAGAAGGATGAGAGATAAAACAGGAGAATATTTCTAGCCAATTTTGGTACTAAACTGTTCAAGTGAAATTTTCCATCCTTTAAGTCACCAACTGTTTCAAATTCCTCCTTACACATCTTATCCCGTCTTACACACAACAGTTTCTCTAGATTAACAAATTACAAAAGGTTAAGAAGAAATTTAGTATCCTTAGTGTCCTGAAAAAATGTTTGATATAAAACTTTAAAAAAACCCTCCAAACATGCTGTCCTACTTGGAATTTCCTTTAGTCCAGTAATAACCAGAATTCTTACTATCAATTTGAAATTATCCTTATGTCAGTATGGTATGGAACAGTAGACTTGAGCAATTTTTAAACAAATATACTCTAGTTTTGTATTTCCAAAGTTGTAATTACATGAAACACTGAAAATAGTTATGACTGACATCGCTGTCAGACTTGATTTACATTCCAAAATTGTCCTAGTAGTTATGGACATGCAAATAATTTTACTTATTCAAGTATGTACATGAATCTGGAATTATGCAAACTAGGCATAGGGAATCTATGACAATCACTTGCAGGTTCAAGACATGAATATTCAATGTTGTTACTCTATTTTGTAACGCCTGTAAGACACATGTTCCTCACTGAAGAGCAAATATTCTCCTGTTTCATATTCTTACGTAATTACCAGATAACAATTACCAGAGTTCATTAGAATTTGGGGTTTTTTCTAAATCTATTTTTAAACTAGCAAATGCTGACACTGATTTTTTGTGCATGTTCTCACTGAATAGCATGTCAAATATGCCATTAGAGCTTTTAAAATTTTAGCCTTACAGTTTAAATTACTGGCCTTCAAAAGCCTCCATGCGGATTTGTAAGTGCTGTCTGAAGAATTCACTTGAGCAGCTTTAAAATACTCAGAAGGAGACAGCACAACATCTGTCCCTGACAAGCTGCTGAAAACCAGGCAGGAAGCCAAGCACTCCCCAAAGTTCCAGCCCAGCAAAATCAGGCAGTCTCGAACAGCTGTAAAGCAAGAATTGCTTTTAACATTAAATCAAAGAAATCAAAGCTTGTGATAAGTATGCTGCAGTTGTTCCTTGAAGTTTACCAAAGAAATGAGAGGCAAAGCTTAACTCACCCATGTCAACGTATTACAGCTTATTACTATTTTACTGATGAAGTTGTTTCTATGTCTTTTAAAATTGCATTAGATTTTAAATACAGGGAAGGCTTCATTGCTTTGCAAAACTAATCAAATCCCACTCTGAGGACTTTACTATGCAAATTCACAGGAGAAAATAGAGGGAGCAAAACAGGAGAAGAAAAAAGAACACCACAAACTAGACTTCAGGATGCTTTTGTTCATTAGGTTCATGTCCCAAGCCTTCCCATAGATTTCAACTCTCTTTTGAGGGTTTATTTTGCTCTTAAGGAAACAAGAATAAAAACTGTAACAATAAAAACTACAGAACAGATAGAGTGAAAAAGGCTTATAAGGTCAAATGGAGATAAGCTGAGGTCCAAAAAGGTGAAAGAAAGAAAGAAAAAAAGGTATTGGGAATTCTGAAAGAGGAATTCTAAAAGGAAACTCGAAGTGATGCTTAACTCGTGGTGAAAGCAGAAAGATAAAAATGAACAAACAAGAAAACCAGTCTGTTTTATTACTTAAAAGAATGTCAGAATGTTTCAATAAGAGAATAAAAGTATTAACTCCTTCAAGATCAAAAAGAAAATTCACAAGGCTTTTTCTAGCAATAAGAAGTACAAGTAACATGGGTTTGAACATACTCCATTAAAAAAAATCAGAGTACGAATTCTTGAGCTACAAAATAAATCTTGAGCAAAATTTCACCTAAACACATGCAGTCCCATGTTCTGAGTAACTCAAAACAGTGTTCATCTATACAATTTTTCTTTTGTATAATAGATTTACCTACATTTTTCCTTTTTCTGCCTTCTTCCAGAATCACGCAAGATTGAAGTCAAGAAAAAAGGAAAATTATAAATCACACAATCTTCAATTGCCTTCTGGTTTTATGCATGATATCATGTATTAGGCTGCCCGACAGTCAAGGGATGATGCACAGGAATGGCTCAGGGTCACTGGGCTACCTGGGAGCTGCCAGAGTACCAGTGAGCCAGCCCCACGCCGCAGGTCAGGTGCACGGCTGGCATCACACAGGGGCAGTGACAACAGCTATCACAGCCCAGCCACACAGGAGTGACCCTGATATTCAAAATGCAGGACACAAGAAGTCTGCAAATCTACAAACCTGACTCTGTGGAAAGTGATCACTCTGGGAAGAGCCGAGGGAGGGACTGAAGGAGACTCCTGCAAGGCTGGGCTGTTGACAAGTGCAGTGAACAGGTCTGGCAACTTTAATTATTAGAACCATATAATAAAGTACTTTTCAGACACACATCCTGACTTCTTATTTACTTCCTGGTGCTTTCCGAGCACTGACAGAGTCCTGTCCCATTACTTGTCCATGCTGCAGTAATAGGGTGAAGTGAGGTGTTCAAACTGGAGCTTCCAAAACGCAAATGCCTAGTGACAGGCAGCATGCTCAGAAGGAACCTGCATGCAGTAATTACCTTCCCTGTCAGTCTAAAACAAGTCAAGCATCATCTTTCAAAAATCATACAAGCCCACCAACTTTTGTTGCTCTTTTTTGTTCCTATTACATTTTTTTTAAGATTATATGACACTTAAAAAGCTGCTCCACTGTTGTTCTGAATATCCTTTCTTGGTTTTACTTTCATCATGAATGTTTGTTATTGAAAATTTCATACCTACTCTTGTCTGGGTATTTGAGTAAATGAAAACTAGCTAAATTTTACTTATACCATTTAAAATATAACAGGAGAGGCTTGTCCAAGCTTACTGACAGCTTGAAGAAAAGCAGAGTTACTAGATTATCAGCAGGACAGAGGAGTGATTTCACATTAAATATAAGAATCATCTAATTTAACTTGTGCCTGCCATGCAATGGCATCCTGGAGAATAACTCTTCTAAACATCATTCACCTTCAAGTCAAATTATTTGTCTTAGAGTGCCATGGGAAACAAGACAGCCTTGAAGCACCACAGTGAAAATAAAAATAGCATCCATAGCTTTCCCTCTAATATAGCAGATATCGACAAACTGATTTTTTTCCATTATTCTTCACAGGTTTGCACTTAATCTATTTTTTAACATCAGTTGCTCTAGGAACCAGGCCTATACCAATGCTGAGAAAGAACTGAAGTCACAACAGGCAGCGTTCAATCCTGCTCAGGGAAAACACAAGTTAAAATTGTCTTAAAAACTTAATGAAAAGAATCTCAGAATTCATACTAGAAGCTTCTTTGGCAAAGTAGGATTTAAATGGCACATTTTCCGCCAATGGCAGCTACATACAATGGGATACTCCAATTGTCCATACATGATTTTCTTTCATTTAGATCTAACTTAAATTACAATAAATATGTTTTTATAAGTCACTTTAGAGAGCTGCAATTAGACTATTCAAACACCATCCTAAAGCAATATAACTGAAATATTAAACTCAACAAAACTAGTGATTTTCACAAATAATAACTCATCCAAAATTAGCAAAGGGCACTCTTTCTCCAACCCATCTTGCTGCTGGTTTTAGAAATTCTGTATTAGGTTTTCAGGGACTGGTGGAAGGAGTGGCTGAGTGAGCAAACAGAAACCACAAAGAAATATTTGGAAGACATGTCTCATTTAAAAACATAAAGGTCTGCCAGCAGGGATAAGGACACTCGGGATCAATGGTCTGCAATGTACACGAAGAGCTCACACTCAGCTGCTGTGCTTTGCTACCTTAAGGTTTAGGCTTTAGGAGTAAAATGCTGATGGGAACCTACGACTTGCTTATTCATCCATCAGAAGACCTAAACTCTTGTCCATGCATGAAATATGATGATTAACTATCACCACCTATCATCATCTTGCAGCCTCCAAAACTTGGTACAAATCAACATACTGGTAGAACCACAGGGCAGTCTGTTTCTTTCAAAATAGTATTAAATAAAATTTCTTGGACAGAGTGCGGCTTCTATGAACTACATGATGGTGGTATCTGAATACCACCATTACCAGTATGATACAAGATGCTACAGAATCATACTGTTTCAAAGAAAAAGAAAAAAAAAAAAACCACAAACACAGAAGTTCATAAATATTTGTAGCTAGACTAGGGAAGATGAAAGGGGCTAAGATAAAGTTCCTACTCAGACACCTGGGCTCCACAAGTGTTTTGTGTTTATTTGTTTAAGAAAAAGGAAATAAGCAAAATAATAAGCAAGGTCTCCTGTTACTGGATAGATCTGCCAGCAGCTACAGCATTCCCTTTGCCCTGAATTTCACCCAGGTGAGGTTTCATAACTCTGGCTATGAAAACATGGAATAAATTCCCCCTCCCAGCCAACAGCATTTGTTCTCATCTCTCACCTCTCTAGGATGTCCTTTTCTCTCCCAACTTACCGTCCACCTTAACACTGCTGTGCATTGATCTGAACTTTCTGAATATTTGGAGAGAGAAAGAACTTTAGGATTTTTACATATAAACTGGGGAACAAGATATGCCTAGCACGCTAATTAATCCCAGAAGCAGTTTAGCTGCAGCCAAGGTTTTTATGATTACACTGCAGGAGAAAAAAAACCAACAAGGAGTTCTTGTCAGGGAGCAGCAGAGAGGAAAGCAAAGAACACAAGCTGGGTATCACTGTCCAACTGCAGAGCTGACCTTTCAATATTAAACAAAACCTCCTACATATGCTGGAATTAGGTGGGGTAGGTGGCTCAGGCAGGAAAACAAAGAAAATGAAGGAAATACCTTATGTGCCTGCTATAATAGGAAAGAGGGAGACAGTGGAAAGCAGTTCCATAAGTATACATGGTCACGGTAACCAATCCAGGTACTTACACTGACCACATGAATCTAAATGGAAAATGAAAAAAAAAATTGGAGAAGTCAATTAAATGAATGGTGAATGAATTAAGAGACAAATATGGCAGCAGTCTGCTCAATGTGTACAAGAGTACTGTATCACACTGATCCTAAGTCAAAAGCATTTGGAAAAAAGGACAGACAGATTAGAGGCAAAGTCTACGCAGTCTATGCAGGCCAAGTCTGAAATGGCACAGACAAGAGAACTGAGGAGAAAAATCAGGAGGGATGGTGGGACTATCCAAAGAAAGATCAAGAAACATGGCAAGCAAGAACTAAAGTAGAAAAACACCTAGGAGGTACTGGACACATGTTGAACTCGAAATGAAATGCTCAAGAAGATTTTTTTTTTTTAGTGCAGTGAGTTTATGCACTCATCCTCTACACAAGACAGAGAAAGCTACAGGGAACAAACAACAAAAGCAAGGACATCATCTTCCTTTCTAGGTCACCCCCAGCTTTCCCATCCAACACAGCGCCATCCTGTTGCAGCTACACTCCGAGACATCTCCCAAATCTGAGCTCTAGATCTTTCTGAAGGTGGCACAGCTGCCTGTCATCTCTTTGTTAACGGGGCTCACACCTGCAAAAGCTACCAGCAAATCCTGCAGCCGCCTCCCTGAGCCAGCCAAACTCTGGCATGGGCAGGGGCCTGCTGTGATGGCTCTCCCTGCAGCTCAGGGCAGGTGTGTCAGCACCACACTCTCCTCCACAACAGGCTCTCTCCAGCATTTCACCTACATTTAAGTATCAAGCAACTTTTAACCGTATCTTTTCAGGGCCTTGTACTGTTAAATAAATAGAAGAGTAAAAAAAAAAAAGCTGTAAGACAAGCAGGGTTTTTTAATACAGTGAAATTTCCTCTTTATAGCTGGGTGTAGTGTGCCAAGTTTATTTTTAAAATGCCTTCAGGGCTAAACTGCAGAAAATAGAGCTTTGCAGATAAGAATACCACTAGTTCCTTTAAAGGTGAATACAAGAAGCTGTGTACTATCAGGAACCACATATAGAAAAATACAGAAGACACAAAATCATTTTATCATTAGAAAGATTGTACTCTTCAAAAAGACTAACACAGCCTTTCACTACAGAGTACCTACCACATTATCTGCCAACACTAAGGGAATTTCAGGAATATTTCTACTATAATAGTGATCTTTTCAAATTATCACAACTCTCCAGAGAAAGCTTACAAATAAATATTTTTCAAAGAGTATCACTCACATAAACAATATTCCTCGCCCCTCAAAAATAAAAGGTTTAAACAAAAGTTATGTTAAAGCAAGTGAGAAAGAAAAAAAAGAACCTTTTCTCACAAAGAAAAATGTAAAACAATTACAAGCAGTTCTAGTCAGTCATAATCCTGCACTGTGAAAGATCAAGTTTGGCATGTTAATATCTACCTCTGGGAAAGCCAAGAGACAAGCAAATTGCTCCATAAACATCTTGATCTTATTGCTGGCTATGATGATTTTATGACAACTTGTTGTAACTGTTTTTTTAAAAAAGTACAGAAGATACTGTGAAGCTGTAATATTCACAGTAATATTTGCAATATTCTGCAACTTTCATAGTCACATTGCATCTGCAAGGAAAAGCCTGCCTGGTATTTGGACTTGACCAAACCCACCACATTTCAAGGTTCATTTTTAGGGTATTGTTTCTGTTAAACATTCCCGTTTTCTTACAGATGTTTCTATGAAATGTAAACCCTTTAAACAGTAACTAGCAGAAGGCTTTTGTCACAAAATAAACAAATCAACATATATCTGAATGAGAATTAATTCCTCGATACTTTAGAGAACTGTGTTTAATTGATAAAAGAAATGAAGAAAAGTGGAAGGCTTAACACATCAAGCAAAGGTTTTTCAGAAGAGATAACTCAGGAAATCTTTACTACTTACAGTTAACGTCTGACATCTTTAAAAAGGCTTTATTTCATACCAAGATTAGCACTTCCATTAGAGAATATGATCTTCAGGAGAAAGTCAGACATGTAACATATTAATAGACCTGGATTATCACAATCCTTTTTAATCTTCTTGCCTATTCACTGAACCAAAAGTTTTCTTTCTAGATCCTCTCAAACTTACTTATAAACAAAAGCAAAGTTAAAAGCAAGCATTCAGAAATCTTCTCATTTCCTCATAAAAGTGACCATTGCAGTTTTCAGGAAAATAACGGGAAAAAAAGTATTTTCAAGCCATTCTGTATCTTGTCTTAGAATCATTCAAAATACTGTTTCATTGAATACTTGCAATGGAACCATAATTTTATTTGTCTTTATTCCTATTTTCATACTAATGCCAAGGCCTTAAAAAAATACTTTGAGTCTGCCAGCTGTTACCAACCTAGAAGGAGGGTCAGTGTTTTGTACTTATCTCTTTTTCAGTACTCAAAACACTGCATTAAAAAGGTAACCATAAAAGTGGGCTCAGATGTAATGTAAAAGATCATATGGTGTAACATTATTGCAGAGATTTCTTTAACTAATTCTGATGTGTATGTTCTACAAAAAGCCTAATGTTCTTCACAGAATTCACCGTGAGATTTGAACAAGAAATTCCAAGAAAAACAGCTTTTCTTATTGAAGAGTTTTCTCTTATCAAGCAACACACAAGATTTTAGCCACAGAAAGTTCTTTCATCCTTCAGCCCACAGAGGAGGTGAGATTGTAGTCAAGGTAGAACAGTAACTACTGTGTAAGATGAGTTAAGGGATGCAAGTTACCATCTCAGCTTCTTCAGCAAGCTTCATACCCTCTATTTCAGTTTTCCACTGGAGATTAGGTTCATCTTCACCTATAGATATGCAAGCCTTTCAAAGGAAACATACTGTATCAGTTTTAATCCATAAAATGCAATTTAAAACTTAATTTCTCTGAAGTCCATCACAAGAAATTACAAGAAAGGGGATTTGGTTTTTCAAATCTAATTGCGTGCATTTTTACTCCAAACTCAAGTCTCAATACACAAAATACAATTTTCTAAAAACATTGCAGACTTCTCTCTAACCTAACAAGCGGAGCCTACTAAATCACACCACTAAGGAAAGAGAAGAATAAAGAACTATTTTATTCCTCCTTGAAGCTTGCACAAAACCAATAAAAACAGCAGGCTAACATCAAGGCTGTAAAAGATCATTCAACTTTAGGTATTTTGTATTCCTCCTTGTCTCTACTGCAGGCTCATCTATTAAAATGAGGGTGTTTATATATACATTTCTCTCAAAAAATAAATTTTCCTTTAAAAAAAATTACGTTTATAGGCAGTTCAAATGAATAATAATTTTTTAATCCTCTGAATACTACGGCAGAACAAGGCTTCAAGTGGTGACATGGAAGCCAAAACCAGAACAAGACACAGAAGGTGTACATGGCACTGAACTGCACCTCACTTTCCTGAGACCTAAAATGCAAAGAAAATCCTGAGATAATACCTTGCATGGTCTTTTCCCAAGCATCAGAGTTTAAGTGCTCCTAAGAGTAAAGGTGGAAAGTCAGAAAAATACTTGAACAAACCACAGGAAATACTCCAAGTATGTGACTTCTTCAAACATATTTAAACCGTGTTACAGCTATAATGAAATCCATATTTTAGAATTTTCTCCTGTGAGTCCTTATTAACAATCATATTAACTTCAGATGAGTGAAAGTTAGGAAAAGTACAGGTATCAACATTATACCACAGTGCATAAATTGCCATTCAGGCCATTAAACTCCTGCCCCACCATCCTACATCTCCTTGAAACTGGACAAGAGTTTCTTTATGAACTTCCTGAACATATCCAACAGACAGCTTCAGGAGTCTAAAATGTGATGTTTTTATTTACTCTGTTGTGGTTTTTTATAGCATGAAAGTATTAGACAACTTCACATATTCTTCCAGGGTTGGGTTTGGAGGTTTTCTTTGAGGCTGGGTACTTTGGGTTTATTTGGACACAGTTACATTGTTTATTAATAATAATTCAAAGCATACAAAGTTACAGGGAGAATGAATGAAAAAAAACCCCTTTTTGATGATGCAGTATATTGATGATATCCAAACCTGCAGTATACTAGGGGCTATGTCAGAGTTTCAGTGAAGGCAAATACACAATTACAACTTTTATCTTCTATGTCTGTCTTACAGAGCACGTTATTTCCAAAACAGCTCCAGCTGATCTTTTATGTTATTCATGATATACAGAAAGCTAAGGGAAAAGTGATCACTGTATCAGTCATGATAAATCCAATACAGAATCTGACATAAATAATATCACAGACCATCATTTTGTACTTAAACCATTCCAAAATTATAATAATCGTGGAAGTACAAACTGCTTATAACAGCTAAAGTTGGAATAAATACATGAAATTCCCAATTAACCTGCTGCAAAGCTGCTTATTCAAGTTACTTGTTCAAGTTATCATTCAAACTTCCAGCTTGGTATTTCTTCAAACATCACATTCACTGTTTCTAAATGTAGTCTACTTGTCTGAAATTTTTAACCAAGATACAAAATCAATGTTATATAAAGCGCTCTTTCCTGATACTGATGATGCACAATATGAGTCACCACTTCAAAGCCTCCAACACACCACCACAAGCCACATTCTTCTAAGTCACGAATAAACCCTAAACTGGTTTCTTCTGTCTTGCTTCTAATGAACCATCCTTGGTTCCCAACAGCAAATTGAAACTTTGACAGTCAAGAGAATATGAGGTTCAAAAGCAGAAATTAAAACTTCTTAACAATACATATATCTCCTTTAACTCAAAATGAAAATATTTGCCAGACCTGTTATTTTAAAAGCTTTTTTAAAAAGGCTAGAGAAACAGTCACCAGTGAAATGTTAATGTTGTATCTTTATTCATTTCTTTTCCAGGTGCTTTACAGTAGATTTATGGTGTGGTTCCATGATTTGTAACAGAAGGGGGTGGAGGGAAAGAGAGGGTTTGAAAGTTTAGTGTACACTCTTTGCCAGTGGCAAAAGCCAGGCCATCAGAGGTGAGAATTCACTCAAAGTAAGACAGATAAGCTAAATAACTTCAATGTTACAAGAATTGCTAGACATTTTTTTGATATGCAATAACCTGTTGATGTTACCTGGCCCCAGAAAATACAATGGGAAACCCTTTTATTTGAACAGGAAAAAAAAAATCTGAAAGTTGTTTTTGCTGAGAAAATTATAATTCTGTCTTGGCAGGTGACAGCTTCATCCATGGAAAGTTCTTTCCTAAGCACTTGCACACCCTGCTCACATGAGCTGCACACACCTGCACGTGATGTGTGTGAGTGTCCAGCCAGACATCTCCTTCAGCCCAGGCAACAAATGCTGCAGATTTGGGCCACAAAGAGCCCAGCAGTAAGAAGGCATTGCTGCAATAGTCCAGTGAGGTGTGGAAAAATCTCCCAAGTAGATTGTCTACCTCAAGCACACATCACAACTCCTAAGTACCACTCTATTATTACAAATCCCTAGCAATTTAGTCAACATATGGGTATAGATAAATATGGACATCTATATAGATGCACATACAAGTTTTTAAGCAAATACACCCAAAGTCACAAGAGAAGGGCAATAATTTGGATGGTTATTTCTGAACAACAAAGTCAAAGGATGCCCAGATGAACTGAAACAGCTCTGCCAGTGGAAGGCGCACAATGCCAGGGATCATCCCAAATCCTCAGAAATGGGTGGTGCAGCACAAGAGATACTGCTCCACTGGAAGAAGTAAATCCCAACAAAAAAACAATGGAATTTGCTTTCCTAGGGGACTATTTCTGTTGTCTTTTGCCATGAGAGGGGCCAGTATGCACAACGCACATTCTACAAGCAGTGGCCCAGAAGAGAGAAGCTGCACTAGTGAGGTGCTTACAACTGTCTGAATTTATTCATGACCAGGAATCATTTTAGAAGTATTCATGGCAGTACAACCATTCCATCAAAAACATGTTCTACCACATTTTCATCTTTTTCCTCCTTTAAGAGGAATATGTCCAGTTGGCAGAAGGTCACTATTCCTCTTACGATTCCCAAGATCCCAATCTAGAAAGGTCTTGCCTTTTATCACTGAAGTAAATGCTAAAAATGTCATCTATGTACCTTAGATCATCTCAGATAAATACTGATGCTGCTTTACAGTGTAAATGCAGCTTTATTCTTGTTTCTACTAAGTCTATTTTGAAAAGGAAGCAATTACATTTTGCAGCTGTTTTCACATGATTTCTTGTAAGGCTATCATGAACGCCACGTGAAATTTCAGGCTATGAAAAAGATTGCTTTTTCAAGAATACAATGTTTTGTGATGAAATACAGCACTGTAAACTATTGTCTATAAGCATACTTATAAGCTATAAGTTACTCCATCAAAAATAACAACCTATGAATATATATAAAAAATGTGCTGTGAATGGTAGCAAATGTAAGTATTCAAAAGCTTGTTGAATGCACCAAATTTTACAAGCAAAATCCCCACATTTTCAGCCATAGAATGGGGTTTGGGTTGGGTTTTTTGTGTTTTGTTCGTTTGTTTTAACTAAGACTTAAGCAGACACTATAATCTCCTATTATAACTAGAGCACAGGTAGAAAGCTATCTGAGATACCTAACATGCTTCTCTAATGCAAATTTATAATTTCAAAATTACTAACAGGTTAAGGAACATTCCTGCTCAGTCTTTTCTTGCTTGGTTCCTTTCTCAACCCTCACCCTCCTCTTTTTGCTCTGCAACTTCAGTTCCAGCACAGTGCAATTGCAACATCATTAGAGAGATGCAAGATGCAGGGAAGATAAACATACAAGAAGGTTAAATAGATGTGAATAACTTAAAACCCCAAACTGCCTTAGGAACAGAAATTCTTAACATGTCTGAAAAGAAAACTCCAACACTTTTCCACATAGCAGAAAGCCCAACTCATCCCCCCATCTGGAACAATCATGTGGGCATTAGCCAATAAAACATGCTAAACTGGAACTTGCTGATGCAAGAGTTCAGCTTCCTTCCACCGGGATACAGGTAAACCAACGGGCAGCTGGCTGGGATGATGTGACCCAGCTCTAGACTGCGCTCAGCAAGACGGGCACTCCTCATTTCAATGCAGCAGTGCAGTAATGTCACCTCTACTCATCTAAAATGACCAGTGTCATGCACTGCATTGAACTCAAGGTCCTTGGTACAAAAGTAGAAATCTGAGAGATCGCTAATTAACAGAGCTGTAACAGTATCTGTTAAAGAAGCAGACAAGCTCTGCAGGGGGCAGACCTCGCTCTATAGACCATCAGAACCTGGTACTTCTACACACGGCTTTTTCAGTTCTGATTTAAATAAACTACATATAGATAGCATATTATGGATTAAAATTCCACATTACAAAATTTTCCACTACCACACTTCTTTAAAAGTTAGACCATATCAGAAAACCTACTGCAGAACTATGCTGTACTACTAATTTAATTTGTAATTTGTTAGATAAATCTTTAAATTCTCACAGCCAGCTGGCATTGGCTCTGTCAGACAGCAAGGAAGCTTCTGGCAGCTTCTCACAGAAGACATCCCTGTAGCCAGCCACCCCTGCTACCAAAACTGTGCCATGCAAAGCCAAACCAAGCCATAAAGCTACTGCTGAACAAAGCAAAAGATTCTCTTCACAATATGAAAATGGCAGGTAATGGTTATTGCAAATGAATGATTGTGTCTTCCTGCAAAGCTTGGGTCTAATCATTCAGTCACATTATTGCAGTGTGTCACTGATGACAGCAGAAAGTTGGCACTAGTGCTGTCCATAAAAGACAGAGAATACAAAAAAGAACAAAGTCAAAAAGCATAAAGAAAAATAAAAAATGTGCTCACATATCTTAACAAAGCTCATATTTCCTTTTTTTTCCTGTTGAAACCTATTCCATGAAAAATAGATCAGTTTTACTCAGAAGTAGGATTTCCCCCTATTCACTAGTACATAGTAGTGAATGGAAAGGGAAAGGGAAAGGTAGATCATACTTCTGGGGGTATGCTGCTCAGAGATTTTTAGAAGGTAAATCCAACTGACTCATCTGGATTCAGATTTTAGGAAACTACCTTCCAAATGGCGTGATCATCACCCCTATACACTAGTTAGTGGTTCTATGTGACTTCGCCTACAACAAGCAAAATCCATCATGAAACCAAACACCAGTGTTAAAGAACTTCTGGCTTCTAATCCCATGTAAAAATTCAGTAGTTTTAAACCCGGCCACAACATCAGCTTTAGCTCTTTGCTAAAGAGAACAAAGAGCATGAAAGACCAGATGTTGAAGAACATACTTTACCTTTAAAAAGAAGCTACAAATTCTTTCAATTCATAAACACCTTATTGTAAACTTATGTGGTGACTCTAACAGCCACATTTTATACAGAAAAGCTGTATTGTTTCAGGTAGTTTCCAGGTGGATTGCCCACATGTAGGTACCAATAGCAAATACAGATCATTGAGTAAGTAGCACAAAACAGTGCACATTTCAACAGTAGATGTTGTGTCTCAACAATACAAGAGTGATTTTTTCCAGCAAAAAGCATGGTCATTCAGTGGACAGAATCAAGGAGGTTTTGCACACTCCATGTACTTCACATGATGAACCTCACTGTGCCCAAGTCACCTCCACTAGATTATCATCAATCATCACATTTGCTCCAAGTTCCTCAGTGTCCGTGTACTTGAAAATTCCAGGAATATTGTCCCTGAAACATGAAAAAATAATGTGCAATTTTAGTCCTTTGACATCTTGCATATCTTCCTGTAGTGGCAGCAAGTTTTTGGGTTTGGAGGCCGAGTCGGACCTATAATGAAGCTTTGAAGATCTTGGTTTGAAGACTCCGGAGGTATCAACAAACTTCAAATTCATTTTTTCAAAGAAAAACAATGAGGAAGAAAATAGATTGCAACGAAAGGGTTTAGGACAGCGGAGTGTTGATGTTTTGGTTTCTGTAATCTAATTACAAAAGTCATCATGCAAGATTGGAAAGCACACAAATACATTTGCTGTAGACTGACCTTATCAACAGGTGGCCTTTAACACTGCCCACGTATCAAGACTATGATCCTAACCAGCTACAAAAATATGTGCTGCTTATTGAAACAGACAGAAAGAGAAACTAGAAAAAAGACACAATTTATGAGTACTCTTTATCTCCATCTGCTGCTCAGCTAAGCATTTAAGAGAATGAAGAAGTCCAGGAGACAAGTAGAAATCAGCTTAATGGGAAGTTTAGACATTTACAAACCTTAAATTATCCAATTTTATTGTACACTGTTTAAGCAACACAGTATACAGATTAAAATTCACTAGATTATGCAGTGTATTCAGTTCTCACCCACAATAATCTCTTGACTTGGAAATTAATAGTATTAAAACTTATACCAAAAATACAACAAACCTGTTAAAGGCTCAAACGAAACAGAAGAAACCTGTACCAAATTCCCTGTAATCTTTGCTACCTATACCAATTACAAGCAAAAATAATTTTAAGCAAAGATTCACTTATCGAGTTGCTGGAAACACTTCAAATATAACAAACACAATAAAAAATAACCCCCCAACACATCTGACTGATTTTCAGTTAGGTTATTGTTTTAAAACACTGTGTTGATTTATGATGCCGAATAAGAGACTTTCGCTATTAAAATACTAATGAGACATGCAGGTTTCTTTCTACCTGTTGCATTATACTTGTTTTAAAACACATCCCTAAAGCCTACTAAAACCTGCACTTAAAATGCTAAGTTGTAAGACTGAAAAAAGTGATTCAAGATTTCATTCTCAGCTATGATTCTAAAAGTTACCCAGTTTCCTTGCATGACTGCCTGTTTGAAGATGTATAATTACTTTCAATAAAGTCAAGAAGTAAAAATCCATGTTAAAACTGACATGTTGCAGAAAAGCATTTTTGCAACTTATGTATCAGCAAACAGAACATGCAAATTATGTAAGCAAAGTGTTGTTAGACATTCAAATGTTTTAGTTTTACAAGTTACCAGAGTTTCTTCATGGAGAAATTTATTCAGACAATTGGTGATGGGCAACAGCGCTTTTCAGCTCAAACTGGATAGTGCAGGTAGTAAGAAACAATAAGAATGCTTGATTAAAAGTATTGTTACTTGCGGAACTAGCTCAGACATATTTCATGTTCAGTTGTCAACACACAGTCACCTCCACTTAGGATGTGCATTCAGTTTTTGTAGTCAGTGATTTTACGAATTAATTACTGGATCTAATTTATAATTACTAATTACCTAAGGGGATTTAAACATGCAATTATTAGAAAACACCTTTGAGAATAACTGAAGCTGTTTGATCTCACTGCCATGGTTTGAAGAATCAGTTTCTGTGTATCACAGCAACTCTACCTGATGTTATGAAATTGCTAAATTGCAAAATTCTTCAATCGGCTGCACCAAATCTTCTATGAGCTTGGGCATGAGGGGCATGAGGGCATCTTGCATGAGGGGCACCACAGGAACAGAAAAGCTACCAAAAGCTCAGCTGCAGGGCAGGTAGATCACACTTTTTTTCCCAATACACAAAACATTAACTAGGCAGGCCTAGCCTCAAAGTCTTAGCCCCAAGTAATATCATCCAAAAGCTGGGTATGCAATTTTACGTTCAAGTGAAGTGAATGACAAGAGTTCCCTTTGACTTTGAAGGGGACTAGGACATCACTGTGAATAAATATGCATTTTTCCAATTGTTTTGCACAATTTAATGTTAATCTAGTGCTAAATTAGGGCAAATCTAGTCTTGCTGGAAGAAAAGAATAGGTCAATGGCTCCCAAGAAACTGAATACATTAAGAAGGGCTGATCTGATCGCTTTAAAGCGGTTCAGTAGAAAATAAAACTCACAAACCAGGTAGATAAAAGACATTCCTAATGCATACACAGAACTACGTTTACACTAAATTTATTGAAGGGAAAAGCAGTAGTAAACAGCACCCATAGGTATTCAAATTTAGGATGATTACTCTATAATCAGATTAATTCCTATCAAAGAGGCAAGCTTCTGCATGTTGTATATGATGAACTGAGAGCTCTACTTTACCATATCGTTGCTTCAAGCTGTAACTCAATATTAGTGTCCCATTCTCACAATATATTTTGCTTGAATTTATCAATTCCTTAGAAGAAGCTGCTAGAAATATCAGTTAAAACTCAAACATTGGTGATACCCAGAAGAGAGAGACAGTGGGGATACAAGAGGGGCTAATCCAGCCTTTTTGCATAATTTGAATTATTCCCCAGCGTGGTCATTTTACCCTCAGGGTTTACACATTAAATATATGAATGCAAAGTACCATAAAATACTGAAATCAATACAATTTCAGGTCACTTTGTTTTTAGGAAAAGGTCTAAATTGTGCAAGAGTGTTGATCTGGACATTTCTAAAAGCGCCTTTTATGTGACATTCATCTACCCAGACAATGATCAAAAAGGTCAGTGCAATGGACTGGCACAACCTTGCTACCTTTAGCCAAACCAACACAGGCAATGGAAATCAAGATACTGAGGACAAGAAACCACAGGAGATGCCCAACAAAATCCTGGTAACTCTTCTAACGCACAGCAACTCAATATTCATGCTATAATATAAGCCCTACTAGAGAAATCCCTTTCCTGTGCTAGAGGATGACAAACAAGAGCATGATAAATGGGGCCTGACAACCCTATCTTTCTCAAAAAAGCTATTTTGGCTACTTCTGGTATTAAGAAGAATCTGTCACAAACATATTTAATTTAAGATGATGAAGGGACTGAACGCCGCTCCTATGAGAAAAGGCTGAGAGAGCTGGGATTGTTCAGCCTGAAGAAGAGAACAAGGTCTCATCAATGTCTGTAAATATGTAAAGAGAGGGGGCATAAAGGATGGAGACAGGTTTTCTCCAGAGGCTCCCAGTGTCAGGACCAGAGGCAGTGGGCACAAACTGAAACACCGGAGGCTCCCTCTGAACATCACGAAACACTTTTTTAATGAGGGTGACTGAGTGCTGGCACAGCTTGCCCAGAGACGTGGTGGAGTCTCCATCTTTGGAGATACTCAAAAGCCATCTGGAGATGATCCTGGGCAACTGGCTCTAGATGTGCCTGTTTGAGCAGTGGGGTTGGACCAGTTGACCTTCAGAGATCCCTTTCAACCTCAGCCGTTCTGTGATTCTATAGCTCAGGTGAGGAAAAAAGTGGATAAAGACAGAAAACAAAGATAATGGTCCTTTCTCAAATTTTCTCTGCAGACATGGCAAAATTAGCAACAAAATTATACCTACTAATAGAATATAATTTGGCATTTAATTTTGCAGTTAAGTATTATTAAGTAATAAAATACAATATTTTAAAATACAGTATTAAAATACAATAATATAATCCTGGAAAGTTATTTTCTTTCAGCCATCCCAACTAAACCAAAAAGTTACCTTAAAATAGATGCATTATTTTCTAGTCCCTAAACAAAAAATCAGCTAAAGTGTGAATTTTCTGAAATAGTAACTGGATTTCATATTGAGGCAGTTGCTGCCATTAACAGCATTCCAGTACCAACAAGAATTCCATTTACAAAAGCTGTATGAAAGCACTCAAACCAAATTTTGGTGAGTCTCACTAAAAAGCTCTTCTAAAAAAATCTTTTCTTTTTATTCTTGGAAGCCATTATATCTTTAAAACAACAATTCAGGATACCTGAAGTTGCTGTCATGAGATAAAAGGACAAAGTCAGAAGAGAAAAAAACCAGACTAAAATAGCATGATCATTATTGGGAACATTCTCTAGTGTCAGGCTTACCTCAATTTTTCTTACAGAAGGATGGGACCTTAGGAAAGGTCAGAAACTGGAGGAATCCTACGTAGCCTATACAATCGCTTAGCTGATAGCTATGACATTGCCATTCTCTGATATCTCTAAAATTTTTAATAATTTTTCTTTGTGCAAAACACAAAAGTACCTCTTACAGAGAAAATACTACCACTTCAACTGCTGAAAGCAGATTTGCCAGCTCACTTTAGGAATTCCAAGAGGAGTATCCACAGAAGCTAGACTTGCAGGAATGTGACTTGCCTTGCCTAGCAGTCAACAGAAAGTAGAGAGAAGCTCTTCTAGGAGAAAAGTCACACTAAAAACTAGCTACAGATGCTACAGACTGTCTCCCGCAG
Source organism: Dryoscopus gambensis (assembly GCA_013389985.1). Taxonomy (NCBI): domain Eukaryota; kingdom Metazoa; phylum Chordata; class Aves; order Passeriformes; family Malaconotidae; genus Dryoscopus; species Dryoscopus gambensis. The sequence goes on from WEIT01027080.1 coordinate 70,656, forward strand.
AAGTGTCTTTCACTTCCTCGATGTGGGAAGCAGACAAGCCTCACCAGGCTAAAGTTAGCCTTTGAATAGCTTGGCAATACCTCTTCCCTTAGAAAACAGAGGCAGTGTTCCTCCCTCTCTGCAACTCTTGTAAGCCTACGTAACTGCAAATACTCTCAGACTATTTGCAAATGGAGAAGACAGGAAAAGTCAACGTAGTCTTATTTTAAAGCTTTATGGTTTTAGAAAGGAAGGCTGTTCAAGGTGTGCTCCTCGACAGCAGCACACAGGGGACTGGTGGAGGCAGCAGCAGCCCTGGCTCAGGCTCTCCTCATGTGCCAACATCTCCAAAGGAACCACCTGCAAAATGACTCAATCCTTGCATTCTTTCATCAACTCACGGGTATCTTCTGGAAACTTCTATCGCAATAATATATAAGAATAAACAACTCCACTCTGGATTTTGGCCATTTTCATTACAGAGAGGAAACCATAACGGTCTCTTCAGAGCAAATCTTCTTTAGAGACCTTTCTAAAAACAGCCTAAAGCCTACCCAACCTCTCATGAAAAGGAAATCTTTCAGGATGCCTCAAATAGACATTTTAGAAGCCAAAGCAGACCAAAACCTAAATCAGCAAATGCAGCTATATTCCAAGTATCGAGAGTCAAAGCTTCTGTGTAAAAAAGCTATATTCCCAGATGAATTTTCCTTACCAAAACTGATGATTCCTTATGCTCATCATAAAAAAACCACCCACACCATGCACCCACACGTAAACCTGCCAAGAAGACTTAGAATGAAACAGAATCAACCCTTTTTCAAGGTGTATGGTCCAATAACTAAGTATCAGTCAATGAATATCAAAAGTTAACTGTCAAAACCTGTCCTTACTCAATAAAGGATTCAGGGGAAAAAAAACCCATCAGCCTTTTTATTTTCTGACATTTTTTAAAAATAAAAAGAAAATATATTAACTTCACTGCCTCGTTCAATAGCTTTAGTTACATCATGTATTTAGGTTCTCTCTCAGATCTTTTTTCATCTTCTGCTTTTGACCTAAGGCAGTCTCATTCAATATGGAAGAATGTGAGGTTTTTCACTGTGCTTTGTAAGAAGTTCATGAATCCATAGGCTTGGAAATGTTCATTTCCCCAATATTACAAAAGATGCAGTTTCACTGATGAACTTTATTGAGTTGCTGTTGCCAAGAGTAATCCCACTTCTCTCAGTCCTCCACCCCCGTTCCTGCATACCTGGCTGGCTACCACTCAGCTCTTGGATGACTACAGCTCATCTGGCCTTTCACTGTCAAATTGATTCAATCAGCAAATGTGGAGGGAGAAGCTTTCCAAGGGGCAGAAAGAGGAATGGGAAAGAGTTCAGTTCTCCTTACAAACCTCCAAACTGCTTTCTTCTAGGCTGAGTCAGCTCACAAGAGCTCCAACAAATGCCACAGCCAAAGCTGGGGGAGCAGTGGGAAAGAGGCCAGAGATGGTCACAGCGCTGTCAGACTGGCTGAGACTGGAATTGGGAGCTGGAAGGGAACTAGTTACAAAGGCAGAGCAGAGCAATAGGTTGTCCAAAGAGATGGTGAAAACCATTCTTGCCAAATTTGAAGAATAGGTCAGCAACAGGCCCTTGCACCAGAGAGGCAACAGCATCCTCAGCGACAATAGGTAGAGCACTGCCAGCAGGCAGAGGCAGGTAAGCCTGCCTTTGCAGTCAGGACTAGGGAGGCATCTGGAGTGCCGGGTCCAGATCTGGACCTCCTAGTAAATGTTCAGCAAAGACATACTGGAGATAGTTTATCTAAGGCTGATGATTCTGGCCTAGAAACATCTATCATGCCAGGACAGAAGTAGAACTGTTCAGCTTGGAGAAAGCTCAGAGTGGAGCTTATCAATGTGTATAAATATCTGATGGGAGGGTGGAAAGAACACTCAAAGTCTTGTGGTGATACCCAGTGAGAGGAAAAGATGTAGTAGATACAAAGTGAAATATGGGAAGTTTCATCTGAACATCAGGAAATGCGTTTTTACTCTCAAGGTGGCTGAGCATTATCACAGGCTGCTCAGAGAGGTTGTGGAGTCTCCATTTTCAGAGATGTTTTGAAACCTGACTAGACATGGTCCTGAGAAGCCGAGGGGCATGAACCAGACAATTTTAACAGGTCCCTTCCAACCTCACCCTCTCTCTGATTCTGCAGTTATGCATAACTACAAATCATCAATCATGTACAAAAAAGCTATGATATAATAGCATCACCCAAAGCCAGGTAATTCTACACAGAGAATTCCCATGCGCTTCATAACCTGTCATTAGTTATCATTACAATATCCTGAATGAACCTTATAAACATACTGAAGGAACACAAAGAAAGCTTGACATGATCCTGGTATAAACAGTATGATTGATTTAGTAAGACATTATAGACAAAAATTAAATTCCTGTTGTACATTCAGAGGAGCATTCACCTATGAAAACCAATCACATGTTGTTCATGGCTCAGCTGTGTAGTCTCATGCCTCACTACACTCTAGTGCAACCTACTGCAGCTCAAACTAAAGAAGGTCAGGCTGTTCAACAGCAAATCAGAAGAAACCCAAACATTTGCCAAAAGGCCACAGCATTGGAAATATGTTTGGTCACATGCTTTCTCAACCTGACCTGAACCAATATCCCAGCATGACACCAGCAATTAGCCAGCTGCTGAACATGGAGCTGTGACATGACTCACAGGTTACCAAATCCTGGAACTTGAGATCACAAGGCAGTAAACTGGCAGTACAAAAGGGAATAGTTCTTAAGCTTTTCTCCCTAATTTGTTAAATAGCATTATAATGTGCCTGTCACACAGATCTAATTCTCACACCATTCCCATTGGACATGCTATTCTTTATTTTTCAGTCTGAACTTCAGTGAACCTACAGGAACTGCTGAGAGTTTTCTTTACAGGAGAGGTACAGTAAGATCATAGACATAAAAGGTCTACAACATGCTAATTAATTACTTTCCCTAAGGATCTACTATTGTACTTCAATGGAGAACAGCATTTCTTTTTTCTTTTTGACTATTTATTCAATTAGTCTATCACCAGAAATGTACAAAGCTCATTTAAATATTATTATGAGGCTGCAGAGGGTGCTCCAACACCACTTAATAGAGAGTTTCTATACAATCCCCATATTCTTCAAAAAATCCCTTACTGAAACAACTAGAATTTGGGAATAATTCTGAAGACTGGTTAAGAATAGACTTCCCTTAACACCTTGTTTTATCCAGAGAGGAAAGTAATATGACTCAAAAAAAAAAATGCTCCTCCCCCCACCAACAGAAGGTGTTATCAGTGGAAATAACATCAAGAAGGGAGCCCTTCTCCATCACATTGCCTTTTTCCTGCACCTAATTGCTCCATATGGATCTAACGGACTGGGGAGTGGGGAAAGCAGGCACATAGATATGAACCATTATGTAATATTATCTTCCATATTGCTTTTAAGTTGCTTAAGCAAATAACCTCCCTAGAAGCAGCTTCTGCTGCTTTAAGGGTTGCTCCTCAAGAACAGCAAAACTTTCAGCTATTTTTGTGATCACTCAGTGCCACTATGAAGTGGTGCAGTGCCACTCAGTGCAGAATGCAGTGACTCATGCAGGTACTGCTTGCTTTACCGGAGAGGTGAGGGCAGGAATCCACAAAGTAAGAGTACCTCATATATATATCCCAGACCTTACTTTTTTATTTAGCTGTGCAGAAGTTTTATTTGCTAGCTTTCAAGTAAACAAAGTGCAGGAGGAAAAAAAAGAAAAAAATAACGTCTTTTTGGTTAAAATTAACAAAGATTTGTATTCCCCTCTTTCTTACCGTTTTAAAAATCTCATTACAGTAAGCACACAGTGAAAAATATTACAGTATCTGACAATACTGTCATTCCAGTATATTAATTCTGAGCCAGCTGATAAAAATTAAATAGAGGAAATGCTTTTGAAGCATTTAAATTTTTTTTTAATGTTGAAATAGTGTAATTAGCTGATCTTTTATGCCACTGGTTCCAAGCCCCAAATTAGCAAGTGTTAGGTTTGACAGTTCATATATGGAACCTGAAACAGAGAACAGATATGCCAAATGCACAGTAGAGCATTCACCAAATACCTTCACAGCTCCTTTTGGTAAGAACAGCTAGCTCAAAGCACCATGCACTTCAAGAATGGAAACCCTGCCCTTTATATAGCTCACTGTCTTGCCTGGGTACTTCTGCAGAGGTTTGCTTCCAACACGAGCTATCTGTGCCTCTGTCACTGCAAGATTACTTGCATTAACATTTTATACAAGGTCTGCACCTTAATGTCACCTAAAAATAACTTTGGGTGAGCCTGTTTTATGCTAAAGAATTGACTCGGAAGTCCAGTTCTCAGTCCCACATAACTTCACCTGGGTTTCAGACTGGTCTCTGCGTTACAGAAATTAACACCGTCCATACAAAAAGAGCAACAGGATTTGTGCAGTTTGGGTTAGGGTTTCATTTTATTAGTATTTATATTATGAATATACGTTAAGACATAAGCACGAAAGACACTAAAGATGCAACTCCATAGTTGGTACAAGGTAAAATAAAGACCATCCTGCCACCAAAGGGGAAGTTCGTGCTGCCCTCTTCCCAATTAAACTGACAACTGAGCCTGCAAAATTATATAAACAAAGCAAGGAAGTTTCCACCTATGCCAGAAAGATGATCCAATGGAAGACACAGCTACACAATTTCCAACACCAACATCAGGGAGTTAAGACAGGAGCCAATGGCTGCAAGCTGAAGAACTAGCTGAGCACAGCAGCATTTCTCCATTTTCCTTACTGTCCTAGTTGACTTAAAATTCACAAGGGGAGCGCACAAAAATTCTTGATAACAGTCAGGTATCCTGGACACTGGAGACAAGCACATGTCTTTCGTAACTCTGAAGGGATTGCTATTGCACTAATACATTCGACCATATCTTATTTTACAGAAGATTTAGGTCATTTCAATAGAAAAGTTACCTAATAAGCAGTAAAAGAAGGGAGTAATAAACAGTGTGTAGAAACAGAGTTCAAGTAACTGGATTGTGAGACTGAGTAACTAAAATCCACATCCTATCATGAGTTTGCAATGAACAGGTTCAAAGGTTAACATTCGTCATTACTGATAAAATTTTTATCCAAAACTGTAAAGCCTATTTACATCACACGTACCAGCATTTAGCATCTAATTCCTGTTTCACTATGCAGCATTATATCAACAACTCGATTTCACACAAAGCAAACAAAATTCAAAATCTGGAAGTAAAAGGCTCCACCTCAGTTGAGGACTCACACCCTCCAAATTACAGAAGCATTTCAGTGGAAGGAAACAGGTTTTTTTCCCCTCAGAAGTTTTGCAAGTCCACATACACCAGAGATGCTACCACGAGGAGGAGATGAGAAAGACAGAACTGACTGGAGGGATGGTTAGTGAGGCATCGTTTTAACCATGACTAATTAACAGTTGAAAATCACCATTACCTATCTCCCATATGTTCTCATTTGTAAGCAAGAGCTGGACACTAAATCTAAACATATGGCAACAGTAAGTTGCACTCCAATCTTTGAATAGCAAAGTACATACAATCTGGTCCATTGCTTCAGCTGTAAAATGATACTGTAGGGTAACCTAAAAGGAAAATAATCTCATATAAAGCAGTGGATAGAAAGAAGTGGCAAATGAGGAATAAAATGGTTGAGAAACCCCCAAATTAAGGTTTTCTGGCTAGTTTGGCTATTGACCTACATTTAGGGCACCAAATAACTTCTTCTCACCCTCATGCCTCAGTCCCTCATTTCAGAGATAGGAAGCATGACTTTGTATTTGAAAGATGCACAGAAGACAGACAAGTTTTGGATCACACACAACATGCAGGCACATGTGGATATATATAGACAGAGGAATCACTATAAAAAGAGCTGGAACCAACCTGACAACATTTCACTGCTTGACCTGACTGATAACAGATGACTCTGGGCTTAAGCAAAAATTGTGCTTATCTTTCCTACAATAAAACTAATGTTTCCAGGAAAAAGGTTGTCGCCTATTAACTCTTCAGGATTATTCACAAAGTATTCTTTAAGACAGTCTTACACAGTTTATGATTTCTCAAGAACTAAGAACTTCTATCCATGAGACAAATTTCTTTCTACTTTAATCAAAAACCCGATCAAGCTGATCAAATGCACTGATCAAGTCAGATGACATTATACAATAGACAACCTATTTGTTTCATGCAGGAAACAAATGCAATGAGGCACCTACAAGTCACCAACACTGATTTGTTAACATCCAAACAGTAGATTATATATCCATGAAGACAGATATACATATATTACACCAAGAAATTAACAGAACATTTCTAATGTTTCTAACAGAACAAAACATGCTTTTATTTTTTTCACACTGAAAAACACAATCTTTTTAAAGATTCATTCATTTTTGAAAAAAATGCATCCCAATTCCATATCTAAAAATACTTTAAAATTCAGAAGTAAGTTATTTTAACATTAACTTATTGGTTTGTTATATCAATTATAAACAGGACTGTCTACTATGAAACTGCCAAATAGTAACTCTCAAATTGCAGTAGAAAAAAAAATAAATGGAAAAACAGTTACAGCCTAAGACTTCCTGAAATAAACTAACTGTCAAAGGAAATAGTGTGGCCAATTAACTGAGAAAATATAACTTTAAAAATAACTGGACAAAAAAAATTAAGTTGCCAACAGAATACAGGCTCTAAAATAAAGATAAATGCATAAACACCCAATAAGAAGCCTTGCTACCTTGTCCCTTCTAGTGAGAGAAGTGAAGAGAAAAAATCCTATTGCCTTTCTACTTTGGTCCCTGTCTTCCTACTGTCACCACTACTATCAGGTCTAGTATTTGTCAAGTATCCTGACTGAAATCAAGAAGGAAAAAAATTTACAGTAGGTTTGCAATTACACATAAAACCCCACCAAAAAATCTAGGTGGAAGTAATGTTAGGGAAACAGAAGGTATTGCAAGCAGTGAACAAAACTTTTGGACACAAGCATAAGATATAGCCTAGGAAAAAACAATTAGAAAGAAACCAACAAAAATTTAAAAACAAACAAATAACAACAACAAAGCAAACAAAAAACTGACCACAAAATCCAGTCTTACTGAAAATAAGAATACTTGCTGTGGATATATTTTCTTTAAACATACTTCTCCAACTGCTTCAACAAAACCATTAGCAAAGGAATTATCAAAATACAATAAAACTACCAAAGATGCCCTTCCATAAAATAAATCCAAAATACCCCCACAATGAACTTGAAACCTGGTTCTCCAACATGAATACAGAAGTTCTCAAACACTTTGATAAAAAGAAAGTATTAGCCAGATTAACAATTAACACCAGTGAGCATGTGTCACTGCCCAATATACACTTCTTAACATAAAGCCTCTTCCAATTATTTGCTGCTGATCATGACGTAACTTCCTTATGCCCAGCTTTATATTAAAAAAAAGTAAGATAGCTGTGCAGTCCACAGGAAGATCATTCCTCAAAAGAACCCACTGCTACCTACAGCCTT
>WEIT01027082.1:3705-33354 GCA_013389985.1 Dryoscopus gambensis
AGATGCACTGAATACTTATTTTTAGCTATTAAGTGTTTCATAGTTCTCTTGTCTCATAAGCTCGGACTTTCTCTTGGATGCTTATTTATATTGAATTTACTTAATAGCAAAACAGACAAAGCTGTGCATGATGAGATGCCCATAATGAACATCCCTGACAACAAGTTTATGGAGGATGTGCACTGCAGAGATGTTCCTGCAGAGACGTAGAGAAGCAGTGGTTTAGGCAGCTTGTGTGATAAGTTTCTAATATAGCCAGTCACAGGTCTTCTGTGCACTCCTTGTGGTTTGTCACTGTAGATGGCAGCCCTGCAAACACTGAAGAGAATTAACACAGACAAACTTAGAGGACAGCCTACAGAAGGATACTGACCCCATGATACAGTTAATCCTAAAGTACACGCCTACCTGCATCAAATTAACTTGCGTCTGGGCCAAGAAAGACCAGGCAGTCTTGGTCCTAATCCTCGTGAAGACGCTAAAATTATGGCTCTGTCTTGGAGTTTTGTACAGTGCTTGCCTAGTTATGCTGTGCTGGTACTGAAAAATAACTGTGGACTGAGCTAGGGCTGGTTCCTGGACAAATGTCTGTCTCCATTTGGCTTGTTTCCATGATGCTTAGGGCTGGCTAGTTTTTTAAGTAGATTTGTCTTGGAGAGAGCTTTTGGAGCAGGACAAAATACTCAGTGTGAGCTAGCAGGCTGTGCGGGTGTCTGAGCTCAAAGCTCATGCTTGCAGTCTGCCCTTCTTTTGTCTTCGCAATGTGTCTAGAATGACCAAGTGTCCCTGCCATTAATACCAGTAAATACCTAGTTAAACCGTAAGGGAGTCCTCAGTCCTTGTTTTTCCTATCTTCTTTATATGAGCACAGAAGAGCATCACTGGAGCCAAGTGCTGAAAGAACAGGCTCATGATGAAGCATTGAGTTCTGGCAAGAAATAGTCTCCTCCCTTCACCATCTGCAGCCAAGCTGCCTTTTCTGCTTGTTTACTGTTGTTTGTGTTTTGATGTGTAAATAACTTGAAGAAGTATGAGAGGGCGCTAGACCCCACAGCATTCAACAGATGACGTGAGCTGCTTACAGAAGAATAACGTAAACTCTATCCCTGTTTAGGCAGACACTGAAGTGACATGTCTCAAAACAGAATGATATATTTGGTTATTTTTCCCCTCATAAAGAGGATAGAAATACCTGAGAATTAATGAAATGGATGGCAAAACAGAGTGGAGATGAGCAGCAAGAGCAGTAGCAGTGCTGTTCCTCCATGTGACAGTGGAGTGACTGAGATGGCAAAAGCAGGTTCACTCTGAAGCACATTTGCATAGCTCATGCTTTCAAACAGCACACCTGTCCCAGTGCCGTGAATTCCTGTCACCTCTGTTTACTGAAAAGACACAGTTGCATTCAGCCAGGCAGGAAAAGACCTTGAGCTTTTTGTTTTGTTAAACCAGGAAGACGCTGTATCCTGACGGTCTCCGAAGGACAGGACCAGAAGAGGGCACCAGCATACTTGGTCCGGGGCTTGAGGGGAAAGCCAATCTCAGCGTTCCCCAAAAGGGTCAGAGCCCAAGAAGGTGTTTGGTCTTGGATTCCTTTTTACATGTTTTTGGGTAGACCAGCAACATGTGCGATCACTGCAACAACACAGCTTTGTTCAATTAATTTTTCATTAAATGTAACTAGGATTTAACAAAGTTGCACTGTAAGGTTGTTACCTGTGCTGCCTAGCTCTCACATCTGGGGATCCAAAGATACTTTAAAAAAATAAATGATCTTTTCAGAATGTCTCTAGTCTTGTACTGTGAAGCTTGACTCTTTGCATTAGTTTATCAAACTTTTTCTGTAAGATTTTTTTCCCCCTGGTTGTAAAAATCAGGCTAACTGATGTTGACTTAAAGCTTGATTCAGAGAGGATAAAATTATGATGGAAAGTGCTCTAATATTCATTACATAAGTGATCTGTTGAAGGAAGTCTGATGTAGAAGCATCTCCTTATATTGCAGGTTGGGCAGATGAAGCGCTTTTAATATTACAGGTCTTGTATGGTTTGTACAGGAAAGAGGGGAAAAATCAGTTATAATTTTTAAGTTAGAATGTGTTTCTCTTGCTCATTGAAAACTTGAGCGCTGATTTTCGTGTCAAAGTAATCTAGCTATATGGAGAGTGTTGATGTATGACAATTGTTGCCCAGTTCATGGCATTTAAGTATCATTTTTTAATCTTAGTCATGTTGTCCTTTTCCTGTTCCAACTTGAATTGAATTTTACTTTCATAAGCTGCTCACTCATTCAAATTTATATTTTTCTTTTTCTACAGCTATTTCTAAAAAGTATTTGTTCTCATCTTTAACCTGTTACATAGGAGGCAGAAGCTGCACTGTCAGAGTCAGTGGAAAACTTCTATCCAGAGCAGTCATCTGAGTGCTGCAGCAGTGTGTAACAGTTCAGTAAAAAACTTGTCAGTGAAGCTTTTTGAGTCAAAGGGAAATGTTTTCTCCTTGGACAGTTATGTTGCTGAGCTGTGACTGAGCCTGCGTTCCTTACGCTTTTTGAGCTTTTGCAGATATTTATACAGGTTTATTTTAAGACAGTTGCTGAATTACATGTCATGTGCACAGAGGTATGGGCTGCCTGAGGCGCCCCACGGATGATGGCTAAAGGAAAACAAATGTTTTGTTCTAACAGTAGCAGCTTTCAGGAGGTGGAGTTGTCTCTGAATAGAAGAGGTACCAGGGAGAGCACTGTGCTCACATCATACAGGCGTGTCTTCAGTAGGCACTTGAGCACCTGTGAACAAAGGCAATTTTCTGCATATGCCTGTGCATCTGCTAGCTGGACATTGTACTCATTCCTCTCTCTCTCTTGTCTTGTCATTTGGTGACTGCTCACAATTTTTGAAGTGGAAGGTTGATGTGGTCCTGCAGAGGCTCCTTTGCCAGCAGGATAACACTGTGCAGGGCTCTTGGCCCAGAGCCAGCAAGTAATAAATATCCCATGGGGCAGGACTGACACACTAGTGTTAAACAGAGCACACCCAGTTTTAAAAATATCTCCCTGCATCCAGTCTTAAACATGAAGTTGGGTCTTAATCTTTTCTTAGCTACTTGTCCTATATCACCATGAAAAGACAAGCCCAGTAGGGAGTAAACAGGCTCTGACGGCCCTATTTTTTTCTGCAAGTAATCCGTGCAGAAAGCTCTGCTGCAGTTTGCCAGATTTTGCCTCACAAAACTGTACTTTTTGTAAATGGCTTCTTGTTTTAGTGCAGGGACTTTAGTCCATTATGACACTCATAGCATAACCACTGCTCGTGGTCCCAGATCACTGAGCTGGGCAGTAACTAAGTGATGTACGAGTGGGTTCTGCTGTTGAATATCATTCTCTGGGCCAGAGGTTACTATATGGGAACTGCTGATCTCTGTAATTCCCACTTGGGTTAAAGCAAATGCTGACTGCACTTAACTGGGGAGAAATCCTTTATTGTTTTGTCAGATGAAACCTCCAGAACCTTTCATAGCTGTATCGTAAAGAGAGAAGCATTTTTTTTAAAGCTAAACAAACAAACACACAAAAATATGGAAAACCCAACAACCACAACTTAAATTCATTAATCAAAGTATCATAAACACTACATTGTCAATATTGTATCAATACTGCACCGAATTGTCTCTATCACAACACATTAATCAAAATTTGCTCTTTCCTTCTTCTGGAGAAACTTGTGGATGCTTTGGGATGAGAAAAGCCTCCACAAAGTTGGTTGGTAAGTGTCTGAAAAAATAATGGAACATTTGCTGGTTTTCCTTGTGTGGTGTGACAGGAGTGATCATTCTAAGGATACTTAAGGAGATTCTGGGAATTTCTCTGTGGTAACCCATCTTAAAGTTTCTGAAAAATTCAAGAGTGACATTAAGTGTAATGGTATAAAATTCAATGTAACATTAAAGCTAAAAAAGAAAAAAGCTCATTACAGTATGGAATGTAATGAATCCATCTGTCCTTGATCTATAAATGGGGAGAGGATTAAAGGCTATAACTAGATTTTTGTTTTCTAACCTTGTTGACTGCCACCATTTTCAACTAGTGAAATCTTCATGGAATCTCACAGTCATCAAATGGAGCCTGCATTTCATGATCAGAGTTTAGGATAGGAATATATTTTACAAATATTTTTGCTATGCTCTGCATCCAGGGATGATGATGACAATTTCTGGTGACGTAGAACGCTCCATTTTTTGATAAAGAGCTTGGCTCCTTCTATTTTTTTTCTAAGGAAAGTTCTTATGCCACTGTAGAAAACCAAGGAAACACATGAAACCTCCTCTGCTCGTCAGTAAACACTTGGACTCAAATGAGTGGGTAGTCTTATTGTGGCTGATTCCATTGTGCAGGGGCTGAACAGGATCATGGCTTCTTGTTCGGAGAACATGATTGCTCTTTTGCTTAATTCATTGTCTCATTTGTATTTGTTCTGTCTTTAATAAATGCTTTGTAGGATCCTGCTGAGCAGACTGCTTTTCATTTGTTTCACCAGCAAACCTTTTAAGTTACTGTATATGAACAGTCTCGAATTGTACTTGAGCTGTAGAAAAAGCCTATGTGTATAATTTGAAATAAGTGGTGTGTTAGGATAGTTGTGGGCGATGGTTAATTAGAAGGCCTGTTACAGCTCAGACTTTGGCAGCAAAAAGTGATGGGGTTGTTTCGCTCAATATTGAGTCAAAGTGTACAGAGGCCTTAGCTGATGTTGTCAGTATGGGTGCATTGATTTTTAAGGTCAAAAGCAATTATCAGACTTTCTAATGCCTTTAACCATGTTTGGGTGCTGCTAAATCCCTCTTGATACTAGAACCCTTCTATTTTTAGCTTCTATATATCTGATTCTAATTTCAAATCCTTTAGTTTTCCTTTCAGCAGCTTGGCTAAGGATCCCTTCACTAACTGCATTTTTTTTATGTGAGAATTTAACCACAACAATTAATTTACCCCATGGTTTTTCCTCTTGTAAACAAAATGGACTGAGTTTTCTATGCTTGTGTTTGTCTGGGTTTGTTCTGGGGTTTTTTTTATGGTAATAAATTATTTCTAGCTCTTGTGTGTTTGCAGCAGTCCTGTCCAGTTACTGAAAGATCCTCTAAAAACAGAGGCACTGGGGGATAGGATGCAGCTCCCATCATGGTCTCATGAAGGCAGTAGGTGTAAGATGCAGGTCTGCAAGGTCCACAGTCCCTGGGAAAGTAATTTCCTAATGAGTGCTAAGAGTAACTGCTGGCAGCTTCACGCAGCTGAAGATATGGCTCCAGCTGAAGCCTGCTTGTAATGAAAGCTGATTCACCAATTTTTTTTCCCAGTGTATACAGATCAGAGACAATCTCTGTGCCTCCTGGCAAGCTACCCAAGCCATCAGTTAGACAGGATTTGGCCAGATGTCTTCTATGCTGAGAAGCACTGCTAATGTATACTAACTGTAATTATTATGCTAGTATTAAATATCTCCTTCTGGTTTTTATCTGAAATCAATATCACTAAAGGACTTCAAGCTCTTCCAGTATTTCTTTAAATTTCCACAGTAATAGCATGGATTTTGATCCCTATTTTGTTTTTAGTAATGCTCACCTCAGTGGTGCTTGGATGGTTGGACATGGCTTGGACTTCTCAACTCTCCTTTTTTCAAAGTGTACCTGAAGCAGATAATTAAGGTAAAGGAGGATAAACAGTTTATACAGGGCAAACTCTGAAAGAAGAAGACAGCTTAGCAGTGAAGGACACAACAGGGCCTGAGGCATGCAATGGTGTCTTTTCCGCTAATCTTTCCTGGCAGCATCATGCTGATGTCTTCCATCTGCAGTGGAAGAGGATTGAGTTAGGGATCATCTAATTACATGGCTCTGCTGGGTGTCTGTGGTGAGGTGCTGGCAGTGGAGGGCTGCCCGTGCAGGACACAGATGGTTCCAGTTGCCTCTCACCCACCCACCTCAGGGCACAGCTGCGCCCTGCAGCCATCATATTGTACCTCAGGGAAAGTGTAGTTGAGAAAGGAGGAAAATACCTGACAGGAGGAAACCTGAGGGAAGACTGAGGCTGGAGGAAAAAGGATTCCTCTGCAGCACTGGAAAAGGCTCCCACACCAGAGCAGACGAAAGGGTGAGGGAGGTGGAGTATCAAAGACAAGCCACTTAGAGACAGACTGCATCCCTGTGCACTGCAGTGTGGAGGGAAGCCAGGCCTTGAGAACAAGGGAAGGAAAGCTGTTTCAAAGTTTGCCTCTTTCTTTCCCACTAACCAAATCAGTAGTTAAATATTTATTTTAATTGGCAATAAATTAAGTTAATTTTTCCCAACTTGGGAAAACTGTTTTGCCCTTGACTGAGGAAGCAGGGTATGTTTAGCCTGGGAAAAGATGGCTAAGGAAAATTGCTTTCAACTGTTTAAAAGAAGGTGGTTAGAAAGCAAGCATGGGATTTCCCTGAGCACATAGCTGAGTCTGGGATGCAGCAGCTGCAACAGCAGCAAGGAAAACTCTCTGTCTACACTTGAGGAAAAAACACTTCATTATGAGACTGGTCTTAAGCACTGATGCAGATTTCCCAGATATATGGTGGAATCTCCTTCCTTGGAGGTGTCTAGAAGTCACTGGAACAAGCCTGGAACACCTACTGTGGCTGTGAGTTTAGCTCTGCTCTGGGCTGAGGCTTCCAGGAGAGAGGTGTAACTTGGATTTTCCTGTCATCCCACAGGAAGCACAGATGGAATAGGCAAACTTAAGTGTAGAGGGGCTGGTTTTGCCCTGTGTTCAACAGCTGTGCTTAACAGCTAAAGGTTAATTAAATGACATAATTAAATGACAGTGAAGGATGACAAGAGCAACATTCTGTAAAAAGCGTGGAGTAGTCTCCTGAGCTACTGGGCAAGACAGTGTTTGCCTTTCAGTATTTTCTGTGTGAGCTTGGGGTTTTTTATGTATATCTATACACACATAAATAGACACATACACATTGAGGAAAAATGGTGAGGAGTTGTGCCTGACCTGAACACACGATCTCTAAGGCTGAGAGAATGCGGCCTGTTTTGGTCACCTATTTCTGACACCCAGACAAAATTAGGAGCTGTGGCCACTGAGAAGCAGTCCAGGGGCAAGTTAATCCTCAACAGTAATCAATCTTCACAGTGTTGAACCTTAGGATGCTTGGGAGATATTCTGCAGAGCCCAGGCTGATACAGCAGTTGTGTTGCTGCAGCTTGGAATCACAGGTATGGTGCTTTGCTGCCATACATGCCAGAAGTATATTGTTCTCATAACTGTGAGTCATATATGCCAATAATATTTTGGTTTCATCAATGCTTATCAAAGCCAGGAGAATAAAAAAAATAAATTTTAAAAAAAAGGATAAAGCAGACTCTTCTGAAAGCAGAAGGCAATATCTTCAGTCAACTTTATTTGACATGCAATCTGGTGCCTTCTGCAATTTAGTGGCTTGATCCTCAGAAGTTTAAAGTGGGAGGTAGGAAATTTCATGGTAAAATTCTCTACCATTTGTGTAGATGTGGTGTGTAGAGAAGGTTTTGTACTTTTTGTTGCTTTGGATGTACCTGTGCACACAACTTCTTACTGGTTTGAACTTGTTCTTGATCATCTGTGTGCCAACACGCTCCGTTAATTTTGAGATGCCTCACAGATCTTCAATGTTTGATTTGTCACCTGTGGCCTCAGTTCTGTCACAGCCATCTCTGTCATAACTGACGACAAAAATGTCGCCACAGCAGTTTTCATAACTTTTTTCATGCCCATTTGATCCTTTGTGCCATCTGCTACCACGATGAACGGAAATGTTATTTGGTAGCTTTGACGTTTGTAACATAGCAGATGAAATGAAACCAACTGAATCAATGGCATCCTGTAACTTTATGAGAAACAATCATGGGCCAAAGCAGAACTTCACGTTGTGTGTGACAGGTTTCAGTTGACTGACCCAGGACCTGGAGAAAGTTTTGAGGAGTGCCTGAATGACCAAGAAGCCTAGGACTTCTGCAATTTTAGGGACTTACGCTCCTGAATTATTTAAGTACTTAAAAACTGCCAGAATCAGTGGTAATGCTTGTCCAAGGTTCACTAAGCAGCTTGTTCTCATTTTGAAGTGCAGTAAGAAGATGATTAACTAAGTCACTCATCTCTAATTTATTTTAACTGATTGCACTGCTAATATAGCAGTGGGTTGTTGTAAACCATGGCAATGTTTCTTTGACTTTATTTAGGGAAAAGCTCATTAGTATTGCAGGAATTGAAGTGTTATAAGGTACCAAGAGCAGAGACGTGGCTGGCTGGAACCTCAGTGAAGGTTTTGGATTTTCAAAGTACTGCCAGGCTCCTCTGCTAACATATAAGGCGGACACACACTGCAATTTTTTTGGTCATCTAACACTTCACTAAACAGTGTACCATTGATCTTGATTATGGCAGGAACTTAAAACAGTTTTTGCATTTTGAAATTACTATGTAAACACATTTACTCAAACTTCCATAGGAACCCGTGCTGTGAAAATGTCTCAGCAGTAAGCCAACAAGAAGCATATATTCTGATCACTCCAGGGCTGGCAGTTCTGCATATTTACATATTGCCTCTGCATTAATAATTCTAGGCATAATTGATTTCCATTTCTGGAAAAGCCTGAATATTGCATTAGATGTGTTG
Organism: Dryoscopus gambensis; assembly: GCA_013389985.1. Classification (NCBI taxonomy): domain Eukaryota; kingdom Metazoa; phylum Chordata; class Aves; order Passeriformes; family Malaconotidae; genus Dryoscopus; species Dryoscopus gambensis. The sequence continues at coordinate 12,396 of WEIT01027082.1, forward strand.
AGCAGATCAGCAGCTGCACTGTTTATAATCTTTTGCCCTTTCATATATTTTGTGGGAAATGGCTTAAAGTCCACATTGGTATTACCTAAGTGCACTAGCTTTATGCATTTTTATATGGTTTTTTTTTTTATTATTTTTCCAGAGATTTTGTGCAGTTGTTTTGCAAAATGCTGTGTTTACAACTTCCTAGAAACAGATGCAGTATTTACTGACTAAAAGGAGCCTGGGAGTTAGGTTTTGAGCTGCTCTGAGGCAGCAGTGTGGGGTAGGGTTTTCAAAGGCACTCGGTTTTGAGCTAATCTATATTCCCATTGAAGTAGGTGCGAGTGTCAGAACTCCTAGGCCTGCTTGAAGGAATGATGTGAAGCATCATTTTCTTCATTTCTCTGCCTGCAAAAGTGAAGGTAGTAATAATCCCTCACAGCCATGTCAGTTGATGTCTAGTAAGAGGAACAAAAAAGCCTGTTAAAGTGTCATATAGCAGGAAAACTTGTGTATTTGTAACACAGATTTTTCTGGTTTGGTGTTTGAATGATCTAAGTTTCCTTCCCTTCTTTTGCAAAAAACAGAAACAGGGAACAGGCATCTGGGACTGGTGACATCTGGTCAGAGAAGGGGTCTGGTCAAGAACAAAGACAACTAGTACATGCAATAGATGAGGTGCAGGGATAGGTTGTTGTTTGGAGCTTGCCAAGAATGAAGGATTGCGAAGCTAGAAGGAGTAAATATGGGGAGGATGAGTCTGACTCTCATTAAATAATCTGTGTAATCTTCATTTCTCCAGGAGCCTTTACTCATGTGAGTTAAAGCATTCAAAAGTGCTTACACAACCAGAAGAATAAAGCAGTGGGGGAGGGGGAGGAAAAAAGAAGGGGAAAAAAAACCCCATCAAAACCAGAAACAAAGTAAAACCTTCTAAGTCTTTTGGGCTTGATGCCAGCCCTACCAGGATTCAGGCTCCTCCTGAGGAAAAGAGGAGGTTGAAAAGACTGTTTCTAGCCTGTTGTACAGTACTGTTTTGCCCTGGGGCATCTCTGGGTAAAAGCTGTGGGTCAGAGACACCTGCTGTTGATAGTTTACATGCTCAGGAGCTCCTGGATTCAATTCTGTTCCTATTAGGGCAGGTTAAGCTTCTTCAGTTTTTCATGGTAATTGTGACAAATGGGAATCCAGGGGCTCAGCTCTTTTCCTCTGAAAATCAAGCTTTCTGCGTAGGTGGTTTGATAAATGGAAGTCTTGAAGCTGAGAATGTTGCCTTCTGCTCTTCTGTGCCTTTTTTTTAACCTGTAAAGGTAAACCTATTTCAACATAGCTTTCTGAAGACATTCCCAGGCTTTTTCCTGAACAATTAGCAGGTGTAAAAATGTATATGGTATAAGAAAACAGTATGTTAGGTAAGAGTATGAACATGAAAATATTTCTATGGGTGCCCAAAAGAAAGAAAAACCAACTTAGCCACTGCTGGGGCCAGGAAGGCAAAAGAGTTAAATGTCTTTTCTACTTTAATCTTTACCCTTTGGTCGTTATAGTTGGACTGTTAACTATTGTTAGTGACAAGAAGATGAGAAGTAGAGCTATGACAGATATAACGTTGAAAGAGTGAGTCATTAGCAATCCCCTTCAAGAGCTGGAGGGGAAGTATGTTTAAGAAAACTGTAAAAAGAAAATTTAGGTTTTTGTGAGTGTTTCATTTTAATATGTAATTTTAATATGTAATTTTTTTTTAATTTTTCAGTAAGGCTTTTGTCTATGATGACACCTAAGTAAGGGAAATATGGGTAGGTATCTACTGAGCAATACAAGTATGGATACTGCTGCCTCAGGAATGGGAAAGGAAGATAGGTGCATGAGAAGATGCAAAAATATGATTTTTATGAAACACTGGAGAACTGGTAGGGCAGAACTCATAGGACACTGGGCTTTTTTACACTTTCCCAGGATGTGTGTAAAAATATGGCTCTTTAACCTACCACTTCTGCCTAATCAGGATATAGCTGGAGGGCTTGCTGACTATCCAATTGATTGTTTTTCTCATGCTGGCACTCATTAAAACATGGTTTGGAAATGCTGCTGATGCAAGAGAAGAGAATAAAAGCCAGCTCACACTCTCATGGCTCTGTGGACTCAGCACTGTTCTGTGTATTCATACTGCCTTTGATGCAGCTGCAGATAGCCCTCAGCAACATAATAGCCATATAGCTAAAATGAATANTCTGACAAAGGTTATGCCTTAATGCTTATGGAGATCAGTATAAAGTGGAAATTAAATGCTGATATGAAATCACTGTTTAAAAGGGCAGGTGGTTTGTCTTTGTACTTTTTCAGGGAAGAATGTGATCTGTCCTTCAATAAACCTAACTGTGTACCACCTGGTGCCTTGCCTTTCTGTGCTGGCAGCAGTGATAACTTATATCTCCCAGGGTTTTGACACATGAAATGTCCAAAGACAGATCTAAGATGTGCTTCCTTAGAAGCATCAATAGAGCACACTATTTAAACTTACACATCGCCCTCACTTTTTCCCCTTACATTTGAACTCACTGATCTGAAAAGTCTTTTCCAACCTGAATGATTCCATGTTTCTAATTTGGTTACCTTTTTTTTGTTTTGTTTTTGAAAAAGAGGAAATTGCAGAAAATGAGAAGATAACTCTAGGACTTTTGATTTTCAAGACTGTTCAGCTGAAGCCTTTCTCCTGTGGAGAAAGAATGCAGAGAATGAATTCTGAATTTCCATAGTGGAATGGAGATGACAGACTTCTCTGCCAGGGTAACTCAGGAGGTGTCTAGTTCAACCTGTAGCATGCAGTGGTCAGCCATGAGGGCCCAGCTGTCTGCTCAGAATTTTATTCCACCTGTTTTTGGAAACCATTAAGGGCAGAAATGGCACAATCACTCTGGGCAACCTCTTCCACTGTTCACTATCCTCACGGTGCAAAAGTTTATACAGCCAGCTTGAGTATCCTTTTTTTCAACTGATGATTATATCTCATCCTCCCAGTATGCAGTACTGTGAAGAGCCCAGCTCTGTACTCTTTGATAAGCTCCTCATAGATACTGCACAGCCCTTTTTTCTCCCTCACTTATATTAGTAATTTTTTTTCCAGTTTTATCTCTCATATATCTGTCCTTGAGTGTCAGGAAATTACATTTTCAGAGGTAGACAACAAATCTCAGCCAAGTAAATTTGTTAGCTTATTTATATGTCCTGTTGATCTGACAATAAGGTCTAACTCATCTCACGATTTAGACCCATAAATTTAGGTTTCCACATTGTGCATGCTTTCACTCAAAGTGTGAAAGCTCTCATTATATTCAGCAGAGTTGAAGTCGAAGCTGCCACCAGAGTGAAGAGGTCATTTGTCTCACACCTCGGTCTGCTTAGCTGTCTTGTTCTTGGGATTCTACTGGCTCTAGTGGCCCTGGCTCACACACAGCCTCTTGCACTGCAGAGACCTGAATTCCACAAGGAGAAAATTACTTAAATTGATACAGGAAGTCGGCAGCAGAGCATCATTTAAGCATCATTTCTCAAGTGTATGCTGGATGTCCTACACACTGGAAGAGATGTTCTGCTTCAGAAGATCTGTGTGGCTTTGTTCTGTGAATATCAGAGGATAGGGAGGCACAGTTTGTTGGAAGCAGCTTGGAGAATGGTGAGTACGTTTTTTTATGTACAGAGCTTTGTTTGACAGTTATGCAACACATTCTCTGTGGTTTCCAGTTCAGTGGCATTGGGACTAAATACTTTGATTTATTTTCTCAAGTAACTGAGAAACTTTGAATACGTTTGAATAACTTTGACAGCCTCCCTTTGGACTGAGATGTGGAAATGATAGTGAATTCAATATTGAGTGAAATTAATGCCTGTTACAGAGGTGAGTTCAATGCACATGAAAGTAGAGTGACAGTTGTAATAATTTAACACTTCTAAGGAAAGAATAGTTGCTCTGATCATGAAAAGCCTTAGAAATTATAATTCCTTTTGTGGTTACTGAGATGAGTGCACTGTTAAATACATTAAATGAAAAAATACTGACAGAGGTGCAAAATATCTGCTGTTCAGAGGATTTTGCTTTGTGGCATTTAGCTGTACAATGATGTCTCCCTGTTCTCTTGCTCCTCAGGCTCGACCAGACTGCATTCCCCAACACTTGTCTGACACTGATGGCTTGGTAATACCCCAAGGAGCCTCTGTCTTTCAGGATGAGGATTTTCGTTTAACCAGGCTCAGAAAATGACAAATAATCAACTGGAAATGAACACAGGATGACACTGGGCTTTGCTAGCAGTCAGTTTGATGATTGCTGTTTGGAAAACCTCTGGTTTTGGAGTTTAGATAGTTCTAAATTACTTTTAAAAAGAAGCTTTAAGGAGTCAGTCAGTCTTCTATATGAGTGGGGAGAGAAGGAAAAAATTTCCTTTTACATATTTAGTGTCCTGGAAAGATAAAGTTGGTAGAATTATGAAAAATGAGAATACTTAAAAATGTAAAATTTTAATACAAACACCTAGTAATTCTATCATTTCTTCATGACTTCTAAAAGACCCATGCCTCCCATTTTGTTTCCATTTCCACTTCTTGTCCTTTATGACAAATATTCTGAAATGTAAGAGCCAAAAAAATATTAAAATCTTTATACGCATACAGCTAGATATCTGCAGTGTGCTTAGTGCTGCAGTGATTTCACTATGTACGGTTCTGGTTGCTCACATTCAACAATCTACTTGATTGAAATCTACTCAGCAAGAAAGGATTAGTAGGATGGTTGATCCTTTCTGGTGCATCTATATTGCAATGGGAAAGCAAACCCAACCTTTCTAATTTATCCCAGATTGGTATTCTACTCTTCAGGTACAATATTAATTCTTGTATGATTATTAGTGGGGGAAACAATCTCTTCAAGCATGCTTCTCTAAAAAGATGAAACGTAGCGAGTTTATACTGGTTTTAGACATTGCGGACATGAAATTCTGAACCTGTCTTCCAGCAGGAAAAGACCTACATTTATGGGGTCTACTTGTTAGTAGTTCAACCTGTCCAACAACAGGAAGAGTGTATAACATGGAGGTCTCGTATCTTATTCCATTTCAGAAAATTATATCTCTCTTTTACCCTTTCTAACCCCAGAGGGCAATGATTTTCCTACCCTTCCATGTAAGCTCTTCTAAAGTGTAACAAGCCCCTGGATTTTTCTGTGGTTCAGGCAGACAGAGCTGGAGGGCTAGTGGCCAGCTCATGGATAGTAGATGAGAATTGATGGACAAGGAACTATGGGAGAGCATCTTGAATCCTTGAGCTTTCTCTTTTTCCCCCCTCTTCATTAGTGCTAGCCACAGCACATGTTGATGAATCATACTCATGGACCTGTGTGGAAGCCCAGAGGCACTCTGCTCAGAGAGAAGGAAATCCTTTCAGGGTTTCCTATTAGCATCAATAGAAGAGCAATTTTAAGGCCTTCCCGTGGGGAAAGGACTCCATTAACCCCTGCATTTGGGAAGGGCATAGACTCACACTTCATTTATTGTCTGCCTAAGAGTTAAAACAACAGTGAGGCCCAAGTTTTTTCAGAGCTTCTGGCTCTGAAACATAAACCAGTGAATCTCTGAAGTTCTTCCATTGTTCCACTGCTACCTTTCAGGATCGATTGTTACCATGGGCAGGTGCAGCTGAGGAAGATGTGCTACTGAATGTCATTTTTGAGCAGCTTATGTGCAACTGAGATTTATATAAGGTTATGTGTCTATAGCTCTCTTTTTCAAAGGCTGAAGCTTGTTCTAGAATATTGTCCAAGGTTTTCTTCCTTTTTAAACTATACTAAACCCAGTATTTTCTATTTACTAGTCTCATCAAGCTCAGTTTTTGACTGAGAAAAACAGAAACAGAAATAAAGGCAACTATCTTCTGCCCTCTTTTCTTTAAACAAACTCATAATATACATAGTTTAACTAGCCCAGGCGTCAGGTACCTGACACAGAATGTTTTTAGTGATGTCAGATAAAGTCAGGAAATAGGCTTATTAATGAAAACAATGAGTAATGAGCTATTCTGCTCTATACGTATATTGCTTTATACAGGTTGCACAGGGAGAGTGGCCATCTTGTGGGTACCACCTTTGGGATTGAAATAATCATTGGATCATCTGATTTTCTGGAAGTGGAGTGTGCTTCTCTTGTGATTTGTATTTAATACAGATCTAGAAATTGATTGGGTTAGTTTTAACTGTAAGATTTTAATGCTATCTTTATATCCAGTCCTGATTTCTTATGTATGTGTTTGAACTCTAAAGGTTTACAGCTCACAGTCCTTCTAAAGTCCTTTATTCTTCCCTTCTCCTCATTCCTACTTTACATGAGGAAATTTTCCTTATCAAGTGATACAGATGATACCATTTAGGTAAAAATTGCTGCAGTAGATATATGTATTTTAAATTCATATATTTGTGTCTGAAATTCTAGTTTCATTTATTTTGGAGTTGTAAGGATTTTAAGGAGATTAGAGGGGAAGTATGGTGTTTTCAAGCAAAAATAAAATAAAAGCCATGTCGACCCTTTGTATGCTAAAACTCTTCCATCAGTCAGGATAGAGTCAGTGTGCAATCCATTTATATAACAAGATCCTTCAGAATTATTTTGCATTTTCTGCATAATTTATTCAAAGATCAAAGAGCACCAACATGCTTTCTTTTTTAATAATCAAAAATTCTGACAACTTTGTTATTCTTCACTTGCTTTGGGACACTTTGTCTATTTGTCCAAGTAATTTACCTTATATACATGGGCCAGGGATTAGTTTATTGACTTTGGGATTTTACAGAAACGATCTTCTTGGATTTTAATCCTACTTGAACAGACAAGAAATATGTTCTTATCTGTACTACCAGCAGGAGTGCAGTAGCTAAGTCCCCTCCCTTGCCTTTTGATTGCATTTAAACTCACTACTCATGCTTTAATTTATTTTTTTATCAAATGACTTGGAGCTTCCATACAAAATACCCGTTTAAATTTTGTGTCTATTATCTGCTAATATGAAAAGTGCACAATTATCCATTTGTCTTATACTTCTTAGGCCAGTAACGTTATAATTTTTGTCAACAGGAGCGAGCAGTCCTTATGAGGACCAAATCCCAGAGTCTAGAGGCTTATTTGCAGTGTCTGGTAGCCACACAAGCATGCAGGCTCAGTCCTACCCTCGTGGTAAGCAGCAGCAAATTTTGATCTTGGAAAATTCACTGGAGAAACATATCCTCTGTGCCAAACCAGGTCTCTCTGAGGGGAAATGAATACAAGCAGCATTGGATGATAAGCCAAACCATGCCTCTGAAATGATATTCCACACATCACTGACCGCTTCAGCAAGGTCTTGACAAGCCAGTTTCCCAAGGGTAACTGGTAAATCTTTTTCTCAGCCATGTTCAATGATCTTCCTTCCTGTACTCTGCATATTTTTTCCTTACCAGGTGTGTCAAGGGGGCTTTGGCCCTACTGAGATTTTTATATGGACTCAAGATCCTCCAAAATCTAAGCTTCCGTACAAATATGCCTCTAATGCATAATAAATCTGTATATCGGCACAATATACAGGCCTTTTTACACTTTTTTTTCATTAGCCAGTAAAGCTTTTGCAGTATCAAGGGAGAATTCATTAATTTGATCTAAAACTCAAATATCTTGTCAAAATCAGCTGCCTGAGCTTGGACTCCCTACAGTCCATGGGGGCAGAAAGATACCTTCAAAAGGTGTTGTCCCCTGTGCCTCACACACCCACCTTAAGAGGAGATGAATGACTCCCTAAAGGCAGCAATTTTTTTCTGTTGATACTCCGGGAAGCTTAACTTCCACATCTGATCTTAAACATCCACAGTGATCCCAGAAACATTTACCTTCACTTTCACTAACATCATAGGTAGTATTGATGAGGTCATTGCTGCAGAAAAAATATGCAGAATAGGGAAATGAGAAAAGGGCATGGGGGAAGAAAACCAACATGACAATTTTTCTACAGACAATAAACAAAATAGTAAAGTGAAACAGAGGATACAAATAGTGGTGGTCCCAAAAGACATTAATTATTTCTACTGGATGAGGTGGCAAGGCACAGAATAAATAGCAACATTTAGTCCTTATTTTAGGGTACTTTCTATCCCTCAGCTCTTCTCATGTCTTCTGTTGATATCCTTAGGATATATTGTGGTTTGGTCTCAAGACTGAGGACCTCCACATTCCTAAGAATCTTTCCTCTTTGGTAACTTGGATGGCTCTTTTCTCTCTTCCCTAGCATGATTTTTTATCTCCCTGCTGTCATCCCTGAAGACTGTATGTGATTGCCCAGTTTCTGTCTCTGATCTTATTTTTGTAACTTGCCGTCTGAAAGTATTAAAAGCCACCTGCCACTGATTAAAGTGACCCTTTTCTCTTTACTCTCATAGTCCATCCTTGCTCATGGTTTCTGAGAAGTTAAATTTCATTATTCTGCTAGAAAGCAAGCCTCTGGAGTGCTCTAAGAGCTCTGTGAGGCATCAGGGTACCTCAGCTTCATACAACCATTTACAGTTGATCATCCAGTGCAATGCACCTGGGGAACAGATGTAATCTGATTCAAAATAGGCCTTCACAGAGCCAGGCTACTCTGTTCATGTTGTGGAGGTGAGAGCATGTGGTTTATTGAGTGTTCTGTATCTCTGATGGAGGAGAGGGAAAGTGAAAAGAATATTCTTCCCCTTAATTACTCAGTATATTTCTAACCCCTAGCAGAGCTGGGGGGGACTTGGCATTTTAGATCCCAGATCCTCATTAGTTTGGAAAATTATACTTGAGCTGAAAAATTATACTTGAGCATGTTGTCCTGAGTCAGTGATGTTCAAAGGAGGAAAAAGCTTTTGTTCACAGGCTGTGGCAGTACTTCAGCCATCTCCTGTGGAGTGTGGCGGAGCTGTGCCCACACCTCCCACCACACTCATCAGTGCTGCCGCCTGCCTTGGTGGAACCAGCGTTCTTCCTCCTACCTGCCCGAGACACTGATTTTCGCAGTTCTTCACACTTCAAAAAACCACTGTGCTATCTCAAGGAAAGGTTTAATTACAGGTTTGGGTTGTTTTGCTTTTTTTAATCTTTATATTTTTAGGATCATTAATACACTTTAGTACCTGAAGTCTTTGTTCTTTAGAACTGCTGGGCAGGCAGTGCAAGACTGCAGAAACAGTTTCTCTGCCTTCCTCATTTGTGCAGAAAAGAAAGAAATGTTGTCTTTTCCAGTGTGCCAGAGTGGCTTCCAGTAGGTAACCTCTCCTCACCTGACTTTGCAAGCTGACTTTCTGGGCCTACTTAGTCTCATAAGATGCTATTCATAGATCTTGAATTGGTGACTATTATTTTGCCAGTGGTAAGAGTTGCTCTTCCCTCTGACTCTCTGAATCCAGGAGGGTTCATGGAAACCACAACTCACATCCAGAATGTGAGCAAAAGATGTCATTTATTGATACAAAAGAAGTAATTAAAAGATGTTAACAAATTAATTCTATGGCATTTTATGTCACTTCTGATGCTGAGAGCCTGTCGCGTTCCACTGTGGGGAACGTTGAGGAGTTCTTTTAAAAATGGATGGTCAGGAACGAAATGAAGCCAAACAAGGCAAATCTTGTACCTGGGAACCATTTACTGATAACAAAAAGAGAAGGAAAAGGAGTTGCCTGAGCGAAAGAGGGCTAGAAGAGACAGGAAAGAAGAAAGGAAAATGGAAAAGGACTGGGGGAGAAGAGAGAGAAGGGACACAGACAAAAAGAGTGCGTTACCACCAGTGAATCAGGGCAGTGCTGTCGGCGTCCGGGCTGTGAGGGGGTGCCTACGCTGCCTGCCTGTGGCCGGGCTGGGTCTTAGCGAGCCTGCGGGGGGCGGCTCCACAGGCGCGGCTGCCGCGGCAATGGCCCCGGAGACGCGGTGAGTGAGAGCTGAGTGAGGCAGGAGGGCCGGGACCCTGGACAGGCTTGCAGTGACCAGTTGGATTGGGGTGACAGGATGGGTGGTGATGGCTGGATTGCTGCGGAAGAGTTGGATGCAGGCAGCCCAGGCAAGGACATGGGGCGAAGTGGCAGGAAGGCGGTCAGAAGCACAGGAAGGCAGGGCAGGTGCGAGGGCGAGCCAGAGAGGGCAGGAGAGCCAGAAGGCAGGCAGGCTGGGGCCAGGGCAAAGGAGGGAGCGAGCAGGAACAGCGAGCAGCAGCGAGCCCTGATGGAGTTGGTTTTTATACCCCGCTGGCCCCTCCCGAAGTCTGTCAGCCAGCAGGGAATCCAGTCCAACATTCCTGTGCTGTCCATTGGTGGAGTGCTCCTCGCAACCTGGTTGGAGAAGCCCCTCCACAGCGTCTCCTCCCCGTGTGGGGTATTGTCAGGTGAAGTCTCCTCAGACGAGGCTTCCCCCACTCCTGGCTGCCTCCTGCAAGTGGCAGGTGTATGCTCCTCCACATGCCTCTGACAGCCCTGACAACCAGAGTTGAGGCAAACCAAAATGGCTGAATTCAAACTGAATTGGCTCCTCACAGAGCCCCAAAGTGACAGCATGTTGTAGAAGATATTTTCTCCCATAAATATCTCTAAGTTTGGATTTTTCTTCTGCAGATTTTCCCCTGCACCTTGCTGAATATTAGTCTTAACTCAGAAGCTCAGAATACCTACATTTACTAACCTAAAGATAACCCAGTTTTGCATTTTTTACATTAATTCTGGCTCTAGATAATTTTTGGTGTGTATGTGAGGGAGACAGAACAAAACTCTGGCTCACTGGTATTTTAATACTGTAACCGTCCTGAGGGGACACCTCATTGCAGTCTACAGCTTCCTCCTGAGGGGCAGAGGAGGGACAGGTACAGATCTCTGTAGTGCCCAGTGACAGGACCCAAGGGAATGGCCTGAAGTTGAGTCAGGAGGTTTAGGTTGGATATCGGGAGAAGGTTCTTCACCCAGAGGGTGGTTGGGCACCGGAACAGGCTCCTCGGGGAAGTGGTCACAGCACCAAGCCTGACAGAGTTCAGGAAGTGTTTGGACAATGCTTTTGGGCACATGGTGTGACTCCGGGGTTGTCCTGTGCAGGGACAGGAGTTGGATACGATGGTCCTTGAGTTTCCCTTCCAGCTCAGGATATTCTGTGATTCTGTGACCTTGGAATTGCCTTGGCTGTGTTTTTGTATTTTGTAATATGTAAGGCTTTCAAATTTAAACCGTAATGCTCAAGAAAATTAGGTAAAAAATGATTTAGAATTAGGCAGTAAGATTCCTTGAAATTTCATGCTATGCTGAGATAACCCAGACCTCAAAGGTGCTTCGTGAACCAATTGTCAGTGACCTGACAGAAGTGTTATCTCATATGAACACACTCCTTGGGGTGTGCTGTTGCAATAGTTAACTGACAACTAGAAAAAAAATACTGTGCACAGAACTACCTGCAGTTAATCTTTTAAATAGCATAATTTAATTTTCTATTAAAATTGGTTTAACTGAAACTTTTAAATTTTGCTTAGGGGGAAAAATGTACATATTTTAGACCAGGTTCTTAAAAGTAGTCAGTTGCTAGAACGACAATGAAAATTTGGCTCGCAGTTGATGTTTTTCTGCAGAAATGCAAAATGTATAAGTTATGTTCTGTTCCTATCTGCATAATTACATATACCCCCAAGGAATGAGCTTTAGTAAGTTCCAATTTTGCATATTAATTTCTTAGATAAAAAATTTAATCATGAAGTTGAGAAAAGAGTAACCTTTAATCACCATTAAAGAAGTGGGAGCTTTAGAAAAGGAACAGCAAGATGGAGGGACACTGATCACCTGCAGAGCCATTCATCTTTGGGTCACTCCTTCCTGTCGAGGTCTCCTTGGGAATAACCAAGAGTAGCTCCTATCTCATGGTGTTTCCTTGTGTACTTGAAATGAACTTGTATCTCAGGCCATCACCTTTTCTTCAGCTGTGACCTGGCAGCTTCAGAAGACAATCAAATGCCTGGCTGGCTACAGAAATATTAGGGCTAGCTAGGGGAACTGGTGTTCCCACTAGGGAGGGAAGCTTCACCTGTGTGAGAGTGACTTGTCCCATTAAACTTCCCTTCTTCTGAACAGCAAGAGAGCTCCAGTTCTCACCTTACTCCAGCAGTCTTGCCATGTCAGCTCTGCATTGGGATTTACTTTGTCTAAGATGTCCTGCTTATAGTCATGTACGTGAAAAAACTTCTGAAAACCACACCATTATTTTTGCCCATGGCTGGTGGTATTGACAGGTAAATGCTGTTTCCTCTTGCCTATATCTGCAAAACCATAATGGCCTGTCCCGTGGCTGTACTTGCTCAGAACCCTGCAGGCTTGTCAGTGTCATCCCTGGTTTCCCAGAGCAATGAGGCTTTGTACAGGTCACGTGTGGAGTGGCAGCCTGTGTCTTTGGCCGAGTCTGACCCACATGGCTGAAGGCGGCTCTCTCTCCTACAGTAGCCTCTAACCGGTCTTGCTAAATTAGTTGGCTGGGTAGAGGAGAGAAAGTGCATGTGCCCTGACTGTGAGAAAGGCTGCCATCAGCCCTTTCGTGAAATTGCTTCAGTGATGAGCCAGAGACACTGTTTGGTATGTCTGTGCATATTATACAAGTCCTACTCTGAGCTAGTTAAGATATTTGCTTGGAATTTTATGAATCATACTACTTAAATGTATTAAATGCTATCAAACACTTTCTATCTTCAAAGAAACACAACATGATCTTTTGATCTTCAGAAATAACAGATCCAAGGGCAAGTAAAACAAATGTACTTTCTTAATTACTGAGTCAAGTAAAGCACACTTTAAAGGCTTTACGACTGCGTGTAATAGTTGTATGAAGTAGAAAAATTTTTGTTCTATCCTCTTGCTTACATGGATATATCACATAAGCTCAGATAAGGTCAGTGAAGATGAGACACAGCTATATGAGACAGATGTCACAGAATTATTTACACTGGAGAAGATCTTTAATATCATCAGTATCATGCCACAGGTTCTCCAGTCCTCAGAGTTACATTGGACACCTTTTCCTCAAAGGAGGAAAAGTCAAAGTTTGAAAAATTAAAGTTATCTGAAGTATAAAAGTACTTTTTAACCTGTGCCCTTTCTGCTGTACAACTGAAATGAGGTGGCATTCGAGTAATTTTAAAATAATTGTATTTTGATGTATGGATGAAATGAGCTGAAACATGGAAGTACATTTTCTTCTGTAGCACTCTGGAAAATAAGCTATTGCAGTCACTCATTTTCTGGAGGAAAAAAGAAATCTTATTATGTTGAGTTACTTACTTGAGGCTGAATTAGTCTGCTTGGCAGAATTAATCAAACATTGATTCTTGGACTAATTTTCACTTTACAGTGTGAATATGTGATAGCAGAGAGAGTAGTCTGTACTGATGAGTTATGCACACTGGCTTCCCCTCTCTGTCTTTGCCTTTGCAAAGCTTGGAAAAGCTTTGAACTGAAGACACAAGGGAGCTAGAAGGAATTAAGAGGCAAGTCCCATGATCAGAGGCAGCAGATAGAAGTTACGTGCAGTCCAGACATTTGTTATGTAAGTATTAAGTCTGGGAAAAAGCCCTGTGGTTTGTGTTCCTTTGTGATGTGGAAGCCCTTTGTGGAGCTCTGCAAGGTTATCAGTCACAGCTTCTCCTTTTTACAGGAAGGAGGATAATTCTTCCTAAGAAACACAAATTCTTGAGATGGGGCTGTTGCAATGGCACTCTGAGGTATGGACACTGCTCTTGGACTAAAGCTGTCAGTATTGCTCCAAGTCAGGTCCACGTGGACTCATCCAGGCATCAAGTCATGGCTTGTTTCCTATGGGAATCTGATCTGGGATACTCAATGTCTGGAACTTCTCAGAGGGTGTGCAGGAAGGGCAAAACGCTGCTCTTTGTCACATATTCTCCTGCAGTAGGTGATGCCACTTTTACACAGTCATCTAAACTCTTTCTATGCTGAATCATTATCCTTCCCTCCATCTCTTATTCCCAGGGTTATTGCAAAGCTGCATGTGAAAAATTCCTTGCAGTCACAGGAAGTTTTTTGTATTTTTCAATATTCCCTTGTCAAGTTATGTCATCTACTTTTGTCTTCTCTCTCTTCCTCTCTCTAGGTTCATTCTTAACTTTGCACTGACTTGTTTTCTGTCCCACCAAATAAGCTCACAACTGTCAAGGCAAAAGCTTTCTTCTTCACAGTTTCTGCCATTTGGAACAGATTTCTTGTAAGTTTCTGCCCCATTTAATTTCTTTTCCTTTTTTTGCCATTTGAAAATTAATCCCTTCTCTCATCTCTTTCCCTTGGCTCATATATCCCTCCCAGACATCGTAGATTTTCATGCTTTAACTATTTGTCCACCTTGTATCTTAGGCCTGAAGCCTAAATCTGATATTCTAAAACTCGGGCTTCTGTCCTTCCTCAGCATGTTCTAGAACTGGAAGATGTTAAAACTGAACAGGGTTCTCTTAGGTGGCTTCTAAGAACAGGTTAAAAGAGACTAACTCACAACTGCTTTAATAAGATGTAACACTAGTTGACATGTTCCCAAATGTTTCTTATATGGTTAATGAAAGAGTTTGTTTTAGAAGAAATACTTTTCTCATTCAGTGAAGACAATATTTTCAGAAGTCTCTAAAAATTAATTAATAATAAAAGTCGTCATGACTGGACATTATCCAAGGAGAGGTGAATTGCAAAAATGAATAATTAGACAAAAAGCAAAGATTAAATTTCTTCTCATTAAAAAAAATACAAAGAGCTGTCAGTTGAGAGATTAAAAAGATGTTTCCCCTCCACTGGTCAAAGCCGATTGCCTTTGTAGGTACAAAGACTCAAATCAAGGGTTCACTCATGTTCCTTCATTGCTAGAAAGATATGAATAAAGTGCCTAGTACTCTTTATCAGTGCCTGTGTTTCTGTAATGCTACTAATGGTAGGAATGTTCTTCCATTAGGGCATGAGGGATTTAAATCCATAAATAACTTGAGTGAATAGAAATGACTTCCCATCCCTCAAGTGACCAAATTGATTTTTTTACAGTGTACAAAGAGGGAAGGTGCCATTAATATTGAAGGGCAATATGTCTGAATAGTTCTCCTGTGATTTCTTCAAGAAAAGGCAGCCCTTCTCTGAAGCTCATGAATGTCTGCTGTACACTTCAAACACTTTACAGCCTTTATGTGCTAAGGTTGGTGGTAAGGGCAAAAGCAACAAAGTGAGTACACTTGCTAGGTTATATAAAATACATTTATTTTTGTAAGAAAGTCAGAGCTTCACACTGCCAATATTGTAATGAAATATCACGGATGCTTTAACAAAAAAATCCAGTGATCTGCTCTGTAATGTGAAACTAGAAACTGAGGAAATGAAGAATGATGTGAAATGTCTTAAGCAAGAAAGTCTGTTTTCATATATTTAAGTGTAAAACAGTGTGGCTTATTCATCCATTTCTCTGCCTGTTTATGAGTGTGACAGAAGAGCAGTACCCCAGGGAGCTGGGTTTCATGCCCCCTGTTCTGTTCCATATACACAGGCTGGATATAACCTTGAGATGTAGCTTTTGGAGGACAGTTTCAAGATCAATTTTTCCAATTCAGCTTCTCTAACTGGAGCCTTAGCAGTTACAAGATATTACTTGACTGTCAAGTTTTTTTATATGGGCTCTTGCCAGCCACTGCTTTGGTAGAAAAGGAGTTTTAAATGAAAGCTGTGTACTGTATTTTTATTCTGAAGCCATCTGTGTGGAAGGACAGGTAATTAATTCTGCATGCAAATTAAAAAGGATAACTGGGATCTGTTGGAGAAGTAAACAGCCTTGCTCTCTGGCTGCTGCCTGGGGGGGCTCTGCAGCTGGGCTCCTGCCTGCGTGACCATGGCCAGTGTTCCAGCAGCATGGAGAGCTTCTGCTCCCAGCACCAGGGACACCAGAGCTCCCTGCAGTCTCCAAGCCTCCCATCGCTGGGACTGGGCAGGACCAGTTCCTCCTCAGCGCTTATCAGCCTTCCCACGCTGCACAGCAGCCTCTGCTCTAAAATCGAGTCTTTTGTTTCCATGAACACAAAGTCCCAGAATCTAATAAGCAGCTGTGAATGAATGCAACACAACAACACTGACTCTTCAGCTGCAGGTTGATGCTTGCTAGTTTGTTTTTGTTGCTTATTCGAACTACTGTCATTTCCTCCCCACAAGCTGGCAAAATCCACACCCCCCTACTCTGGTAATGAAGTGCACAGCTAGACTAGCTGACAAGGTATTTTTTAAATGAAAGGCATTTGTGCGCTGGAATTTCTTTAACGTGGACCTGCACAGAGGGTGGCACAGACACCCAGCTATGAGTTTACTACTGTTAAATGACTGAAAAGCCCTATGAAATGTCAGTGGAGATCTTGAAGTAATTATACCCGCTAAACCCGTCCAATTAAGATGTTACTTTCCACCAGGGACAACAGGCCAGATTCTGTATCCAAGGTAACTCCACAAAGCACGTTAGAGACGGACTGATTTACACTCCAGCAAGAGATAGTAGAATTGATACTATTGATTTCTTTTTATGGTAGTAGCCCACCAGAAGCCTGGAAAATACTTGTCAAAATTATTTATGTGGTAAACTGAGGTAAGATGAATAAAGATTTATTTTAGAGGCCAAAACCTCTTAGGAGCATTCACTAACAACTTAGGTTTCTCATACTGGACAGAGGCATCACTGTTGCAGCAGATTTTTTGGATTCTGTCTATCATGTTCCTTGCTGACACTGAAATCATTACAGTTAGATATTTAAAAATCTGGGCCTTGATCTTTTTTAACTTACTGTCACAAGGAAGATGCAAAAGCATAAAAGCTTCAGCCTTCATCTTTAGAGCACATTCAGGGTGGCAGCAGATCCATTGCATTTCATTCATGTGCAGCACAGTCCTTTAATTCCTGACCTCTCATTATAGCCAATAGAGTAAATAAAAGATACATATAACCAGATGAGAAATATGGAGAAAGAATGAGAAGAATAGCAAATTTAAACCCATACAAAAATTACACAAGCTTAATAAAACCTACATACCCATTTAATAGGACTCTACACAATGGAATACCATCCCAAGACCCTAGAGAACCGGGCATTTTCATAGTCTTGCTAAGGTGGTTGGTATTCACAAATAATTTTTTCAATGTAACGCTGAGTCACACAGGACTCAGTGTCATGATGACAGACAGGGAAGCTGAAACTTGACAAGAGGATGATGATGTTGGGTGATTACAATAAATCCATGAACACTGGCTCTTCTACTGAGAGTATAAAACTCCTCTTAGCTACATGCAAAATTTACATCCTTTTATTCCACTAAGATTTATGGAGATCAACTTTTTGAATTCCCTCTCTGGTTGCCTTTCAATGTCCTTAAATCTGTCTTTAGAGCTCTAATGCTACGGCCAGTTGTACCAAGGAGATTCTATTATGTTTTATAATAAAGAATACTAAATATATAATAAAAAATATTTTAATGAAACAGAAATAAATAAACTGAAAGTAAAAGGAAAAATAACCCCATCTACTCGTATTGCCCTGTTTAAAAAAAAAAAAGGGAAAATTTTTTTTCTTTATGCTGGCTACTTAATTTTTTCATGAGCCCAAATACCCATCATGTTTTTTACTTTACAATTGCACAGAGCTGTTGGGGTTACATACCTGGTAGAGATATGAGGGTTTTGTGGATACTGCTAATGTAAGGGATCAGCTCAGAGTGTATCTGTAAGGTCTCCAGGAATATATTTATCCAGGAGTGCTGCTGCATCAGCCCTAGTGGCATATCACACCCCTTGGCTCTGGAGCCTGCCACGCTCACTCTCAATTACATCCTGTAGCAGCTCTGGTAGCCTGTGTCCCTTCTTCAGCTGCCAGCTGAGTGTTCACTGAGCTCTGGAGTCTCAGTGGCATGAACTTGAGTTTCTATCAGTTTGACATTTATGTTTACATTAACAATTACAAATTTGGCTAAAGGTTCTCTTTTTACATAAGGAATCAATAACATTAATTGAGAGAATCATACTTCCCCCACTCTAAAAGATTATAGCTGTTTTGGAGTAATTTCAGGTGTTTGGGTAAATGCCTTTTGTTGACATTAACACTTAACTACTTTAGGTCCTTTTTTCCACACACTTTTCCTGTTGCAGGAAACCTGCAAGATAACATATCATGCAGAAGACTTTATTCAGTTTCCAAAATGCTCTTTTTGTCCTATGGAAAATCAGATGAGAAGATGAGAACTTAAATACATTACTTGCTTTCTCTCCAGATGCACCTGCTGTCAGAGTCAGTGCACCTGACACAATCACAGCACACTCATCCATGGCAAAAACATCGGATGATCTTCACATGGTGGGGTGGGGCAGCAGCTGATCTCCAGTGATGTTTTCACTGAAGAGCCTGCAAGGCCTGGCAAAGGGATTTAACCTACTGTGATGCCTATATTGAAATGCTAGTTACAGTGACAGAACAAAAATGTTTAAGATGCAGGCTTATAAACCAGTGCTTCCCTCTTCTATCTTTTGACAATAATTTTAATCAGAGTGACATTTGATCCTATGAAACTGATTGTCTGTAGTTCCAGAACTGAATATCTCATTTTCTGTTCCATCTTTCAGCATATATATGCTTTACATTAGAAGAATGATGTGATCTAGTTCTTTTAGTCCATGCAGCCACTTGCTTCCAATTGCTTCCTCACCTTTGAATTAGATAATTGCAAACCCTAATCCTTGATATCCACTAATCACCTGCATGAAGTATTGATCTGAAGCCATCAAGTCTCCTAGGGATGAGAAATGGCCACAAAATGACATGATTCTTGCAAAGAGAAACAACAGGAAAACATCCTGTACTGACAGCTTTGTATAGAAATGGCATCACCAGTGGCCTTACCTGCTTCCCAGCTGTCTGGATTATAAAAAACATCCTCAAACCCCCAATACATGCCCTTTTCCAATGGCTATTGGCTCTGGCTTTTGGATCACATCCCATTTAACAATTAGCAACACTGCCTTTTCTCCTTCACAGCTTTCAGAAAATTACACATGAGTAATCAGAACAAAACCCTTGATGTTTTCACTTCCCTGTTATGTTTTCAGACGAGTTTCATTAATGGGTTGGAATCACAATCTGCTTTTTTCTATTCATACATGCACCCATTTAAATAAATAAGAGAGAGACAGAAGTTCATCACAAGGACTTCCTCCCACAGATATCCAATTAAACATTGTTGGGTTAGGTTTCATTCTGGGAAAGAAAACCAACCAGCCTCAGGTTTTCAAACTGAACCACAAGCATGTAACATTCATAAAACATACATGTATACTCTGTGCTTTACAACCTAATTGTCATCTTGGGGCTTAAATGATTCACATGTTGCACTGAAGTCTGCATTTTTAAAGGAATTTTGAACAAAAAAAAAGACAAAAAAGGTTTCAGCAGAGGCTTCAGAATCAGAAAGGTTATCAGGAACAAATTAGTACCAAAATTCCTCTGCATTGTGCTATGCATTATTGAAGAGTAATAAATGATTTGGAATGTCTCACTGCTTAATTATCTATTTTGAAAATGAATTATTAGTGAAACAGACATTTTTAGCTTGGAGACCTTGTGTTGTGAAGACCTCTATGTTAAGTCACCCAAGAGAGTGTTTTTGCATGTAGTTCAAATGTAAGTACCTGCCTTTCCAATTATCTAATAATTTGTTTCTGCTGTAGAGTCACCCTGGGTGCAGGCATTATCACAGGGTAGAGACAGTAAAAGGGAGTGAGAAAGCATCAGTGAAAGGAGAAAACCACAATACAGATAAGAAAAATAATGGGGCAAGCTAATCCTTAGTTACTGTATCATAACATTACCCAGTGATTCCAAGTCACTGTAGGAAGCAATAATGCCATGTCAACAGCCTCACCACATCCTCCCAGAGGCTCACAGGCCAAGGTGTAAATAATTTCCTGCTGCGAATGGTTCCCCATTTTGCCTTTGGGGAAAGAATTGAGCAAGTGGTAGCAAACCAAACTACTCTAGGGAGACATTATAGCAGCTTTCCAGTGCCTAAGGGAGGCAAAAGTAAGACTGGAGAGGGACTTTTCAGGAGGGCATGTAGTGGTTGAAGAAGGGGAAATAGCTTTGCAGGTGATGACCTTAATGGAAATGGCTTTAGATTAGATATTAGGAAGAAATTCTTTACTATAAGGGTGGTGAGTCACTGGAACAGGTTGCCCAGAGATGTTGTGTACTCCCCATGCCTGCAAGTGTTCAAGGCTAGCCTGGATGGGACTCTGAGGGTTTAGTGGAAGATTCCCTAAGCATGGCAAGGTTCCATGTTGGAACCAGATGGTCCCTTCCAACCCAAACTATTCTATGATTCTATCCTGTTGTGGAAAAATCAAATTAGATGACAGGACCACGAAAGAAAAGGAAACAGACAAAATAGGAGAAAACAGATTTTAGGACATTGATGTAAAACAAGAAAAGAACAAGTGCCTATTTTCAAGTTAATCACTTTAATTATGTTGAAAATAAGAAGTCTTCCCAACACAACAATCTCTGTAGGTGAGTATCTGCAGTCAGGGAATTGTGTGATATCCTGTAACATACTTCTGTCTGCAACGGATATTGTACACAGACAAGAAATGTGATGATAGAGGTACTGTCCCTCTAACAATTGTGAAAGGAAACATCTAAATATTATCTCAGGTTCTGCAGTGTGAGGCTCCAGCCTTTCTGCTCTCGTCACATCTGGAGGTAGCCAGTGCTGCACCCTCTTCCTCTCCCGTAAGAAGCCTTTAATAAGAGACATTTGTTGACCAGCACCACTTGCATCACAGAAGCCGAGTACCTGCTGGAGGGTTTACTATCCACTCACCATGCTAGGGCTTATAGCTTGTCTTCACATATTCTTCTGAGATGAAACAGCATACAG
>WEIT01027082.1:36063-55807 GCA_013389985.1 Dryoscopus gambensis
TTAATTAATTTTGCAAACTGTAATGGTGTATTTTTTTTAACATTTAGAGTGGTAGTCTTCCTTAGAAGAACAAATTGTAGTTTGGTAACCATCCTTAGAATGACAGAATACTCCCTTCTGGTGATGAAAGAAAATTATTATAACATTGCCACCAAAACTTTAAATATTGCATTCTGAAAAAGAAAATTCTTAGTAACAATTAAACATAGGGTCTCTCAAAGTATACTAGACAAATAATACACTTTACTTTGATGGAGATGTAAGTTACCTTAAGACAGGAACAAGGGACTTCCTGGCTGGCACATCTACAGTGCAGTCATCTACACCTGAATTTGATGGCTTCGGTTACCCTTGGGGAAGCAGCAGGGAAAAGGCACTTACAAGGACACGTGTCGTGTAGTCTGGTTTAGATAGGTCCTTTAGGACAAATTAATCACACTCTGGATGTACCTAGATGACAAGTTCAGACATAGAGATCCACATTTTCACATGTATATGTTTAGCCCCACCAATCCTATCCTGGTCTCTTTCTCCTCCACAATATGCATAGTTTGAACCATATAATTCCCTCCCTCTTCCTCCAGATCCTCACTAAAGAGGTCTTGCACACAATTTGTCCCTACATGATAGTAGTTCCGGCTCACAAACAATTCTGTCTTGTTGATCTCTGTGGCCTTGAATGTATTATTAACGTGCATTCGGTGATTTGGCAGGAACCAAGACAGCTGCTTTCCTAAGCTGCAGGACTGCTTTGGGTCCTAGGGAGTGAACTGGCTTACTACTGTACAAATTCTTTTTTGCTTTAGTTGTCAATCTGAATTCTTTGGATTCAGCCCAGTGGATTCACATGACAGACATCATCAACTGTAAGCATGATAGCTTACATGCAATACCTGTCAGATGAGAGAATTTTTGATGGTACCTGGCCTGAGTATCTTTCACCTTCTAGCATAAAAAAGTAGATTGCAACAACTATGCTTCAAGTGTGGCACGTCATGTCCTTTTAGGGACTTGCAAAGAACATGTGAATTTCTGCAGTTCCAGAAAGTGATCTCGCAAAAGCTCCTATGGTTGTCTAATTTGCAAAGATTCTGTTCTGTGAAAGAAAGAAATGTTTCCTTTGCCAAAGCTTTTGTTTGCCTGCAAAGGCACTAACCTTGAAAAGGAGTGGAAGTTGATCAGTATCAACCACCTGTCTCAATCCCCATGGCCACGTTACCTTATCAGTAGTGCAGGACCTGTTCCCTCTGCTAAACCCACCTGCAAATTTTGGTTATTCTTGCAGATACCAGAGTCCATGCAAATAATATCTGCATTCCTTTGAGATGACTGCTGAAACTTGATTTTCTCACAGTGATTTTTACTAGCTTGAAGTACACAAAGAAGCTGGTACACTCACCTTTAAGGCAGGTTGGGGAGAAAGCCATGACTCATCCACAGCCAGTTCATCATCTTGCACCTGAAAAGGACAAGGTTCTTAATGCCTCTCTTCTTTGCTGCAGCATTGTACATACGTATGTCTGCACATCCATCACTTCACCACCTCTTGTCCTTATAGATACTTTTTATTTTTGTCGGAAAATATGTTTTGCTGTACGTGATTTACACTTCTCAGACATCTCCTGGAAGTTTCTTCTCTGACAGAGTAATTGCTCTGTTCTTTCTTGACAAAGTATTGATCACAAGTTAGTTCACTCTAAAGCTGTTGTGACATTTTGATGATCAGTAAGTACTGTATCAGCTTCATTCAAATTTCTAGAAATGCCAAGAACTGGAACATGCTGGCAAATCCAGGCAGCTCTCAGAATACTATCCCTTTAATAAACATCCTGGAGGGACAGCTGTGAGGCACTGGATCTCCTGAAGCTGGTGAAATACCTATGTTTCCTTTCCTTCTTTGGGAAAGTTTCCACTGACTCAGCATTCTTTAGGCCTTTATATTTACAGTGAGAGTTGCCTGTTTATAATGAACTGCTCCTTGTTCCTCCCCTAGATTCTCATCAGCATCTAAATAAACAAAATGAATGCTAAATAGCAAAAACAAATGTACAAACAGAATGAAAAATTGTCACTAAATGGTAGCATTTCTACTAACATAGAAAAATTAGCACTAGAAAAAGGACTCTATCAATTGACACAGATGGTCCTCTAAGATTTTGCCAGGTATCAATTCTCCTCTGGTCCAGGAACAGTATATTATCTTATTAATAACCAGCTCCTGAGAACAAGACCAGAATTAGAATAATCTTTACATATCACATGTCTATAAAATAAATAGTAGCACTTCAGCCACACTATGCTTTTTTGAGGAAAAAAAAGTGTTTTCATTGCTGGCGCCACAATGAACATACAACTTAGCAAATTTTTTTGCATGCTAATGATGCAACCATTCTATTTAGCAGTTCTGAATTTAATAGTGGTCATAAATCTTCTGACTAGCCTTCCAAAGTGTCAGGGAATGAGTGTTTTATTTGGTCTTCTGTCTGTGGAATAGCAATATTTGTGATCTTCCAGTGGTGTGTAAGCCTATGTATCATTCCTAATGAGGGAATATGAGAGGGTCATACTGTGATCAAATCATTCATGTCTTCTACTTTGCAGGTCAGGAAATTAATAATCTCTGATGACTCTCCTCTTCAGTCACTGCACCACAACTGTGCCTTAGTTTGTGTCTGCCTGAAGCCTCTCAGGGAATCCTTTCATGGCCATTTTCTTTTCCTGAGGAATTGCCAAGCTTTTCTGAAGTGCCCCCACAAGCACAAAGCAGAATGAGCTCACTGAGCATCTGCTTTACCCAAGTGACTCTCCTCCTGGCAAACCTTTGTGCTTGCCGCTGCTCAGCACTGGGACTTCTTATCCTCCCACCTCTCCTGGATTCAGTATTTGCCAATATTTTTCCTTGAGTCTGTAAATTTAATCTAATTAAATATCTTTTATTAATTAATCTCCAAAAGAGGGGTTTTTAGCCTAGATCATTGGTCCCATGACTTTACATTGGCACATATGTAGTAGGGTTGATTTGTGTTTTGTCGGAAGCAATAGGGATGGAGAGATGGGAAAAGGGTATTTCTTAGGTTCACCCTCCCCTGCCAAGACTACTGATGTGTGAAACCAGATGCTTTGTAGTGAGCTACCTATTTCCATTTACTCTTTCTGGTTCTCTATCCTTGTACTTTTGTTGCAAAGTTTTTTGCCCCACGTGTTTATGAGATGATCAAAGTTAGTCAGAGTTGCACTGCTCCAAACAATAAATGAAGCTTTATTGCCCTGAAGAATTGTTTTGATTTCAAAGCAGCTTCTATTGACTTCAGTTCAGTGAAAAAAACCCAGTAAAATAACTTCTGCAGCTGAAAACTTTTTGCTTTACAAAGATCTCTCAAATTCTTACAAAGGCAATTGTGAAAAATAATAAACAAATCCTTGGGTTAAATGCAAAAAATTACCTGATGATTAAGGATAAATTGCCCAAAGATTAAGCAAATTAAGTAGATATAGTCTGTTCAAGATCTGTCTTTGAAAGATCTTGATCAGATTCACAAACAAAATGAGTGTGTTTATTCTTTTGGCTTTCTAGAAACAGAACCTTTCAAATTATATTTATTAACAAAGGCAAAACAAAATGTATACTTATGTCCTGTCCTGTCTTGTTTATATGTACATGATATATATATGTATATATACATACGTGTGTGTGCATATAATATGCTTCTGTTTTTACCAATTATGACTAAGATTGATGAAATTCAGATTATATTTTCAAAATAATTTAATTTCACTTATTTGGTAATTCTTTTATTTAATATCACTTGTTTATACTGGGGGAGGGTAAACTATTTCTAACAAGGAACTTATGAATATTCTTTCTATTCAGGAGTTCTCTGTGAACAAAACCAATTCTTCCCAGTGTAATTGCCATTCATAATTATTTCCTCAATAATTCATGCAAATAATTTGTAGCCTAGTTTATTCTTAAGCAGGTTCATTGAGCCCATTTGAATTCTGAGCTGTGGTGGTTAGAATGATCATTCTGTGTGCTTCTATCCTTGATGGCAGAGGCAATTGAAGCAAACTTTTCATTCAGCGTAAGTGCTCTTCTAAATTGGGATGGATTTGTGTGTGTGATTTAGTACTGTTCAGTGATGGAAGCAAATTGACTGCAACTCTCTTGATCAATTATCTGGTGCAACCCAAAACTTTTGATGACTAAGTTCTTGAATCCAATAGTCGGTCTGGAACAAATTGTGCCGTTAATCATCCTGGCTGTAAGTGTGCTGAAAGATTGCTAAAAGGCAACCCAATGTTTTAAAAATCAAAGGAATCTTCTTGATAAACAATAAAGGTTGTTTTAGTCTGTTCTTGATAATATCAGGGGAGGGAAGGAAGGAGGGAGGGAGAGAGAGAGAGGACCTTCCTCTGTTGATTTCAGTCTCAAGAATTTCAGTGACCAAAACTGCTGGAACTGGAGAGAAGAAAAGAGAAATTCTAGTTAATTTCTACTTGTGATAACAATTTAGCTACATTCCTTCAGAAAACAAAGTTTTGGGGCTGTTTTGTATTAGTTTTCTTGATTTGGGTTTTTTTTTTCCTTAATGCTTCCTATTTTCCAAGCTCCAAGTTTTTACTAATAGCCTAACTGCAAATCTCTCTCAATTTATTGGCAGATAAGATGATGACAAATAAACTGCTTTAACTCTGACATGGTTCAGCTGAGATGTGACCAAGTTAGAAGTAGTGTAACACGGAGGAATGAGTCCCAGTGAAGAGACGGAACTGCTTCTCACAGTGGGGGCACTGGTATCAACATCTGAACATAAAGACACATTAGGATGACTGAACACCTACAGCTGTTGCAGTAGAGTGCTAAATGATGGATGATGGTTGTGACAACTTCCTCCCCACTCCCAAAAGACAAAATAATTCTTAAGGTTTTGCAATCTAACACCTGAGACAAAAACTCTAGCAAGTGGTTGCTCACTGTCCTGCTGTTTTGAGCAATTTAGGAGCCAAACTGGTTGAGCCAAAAGAGGTTGAGACCTCTTTTAAATTGCAGGAGCCCCCTTCTTGGAGAACCTGCACTGAAACACAGGGAGAAGAGCAGCATCTGCACTGCTGCCAAGGGAGAACACCAAAACCTCACCTGCCAGGTTACTGCAGCCCTGCCTGCAGACTGAGAGACAGTGCTTGTCACAGCCGTGATCCTTCTTCTAGTGCCCAAAAAAGATGCGATCAAGAAATCCTTCATGCTGATTTTAAGATCTGACAGCCATTGTTGAATATGTGAGGCTGCTGCAGCGCTACATCCCCAGGTCCAGCTGGCAGCAAGGCTGAGCACGTGTTCCCTGTTAGCACACACACAAAATGCAGACAGATACATCCTTACAACCCGCCCCCGAAGGAGACGGTAACCTAGGTTCTGGTTAATAGATTCCTTGGAGAGGATTAGACTGAAATGACACTGAATGATCAGTGTTTGTATATACATTTTTTTATTTTTATATATATATATAGGGTTTGTTTTAGAACAATTTGGTTGCAATGGAAACAATTTTGGTTCTTATTATCTATACTAATATATCCATATGAAAGCATAAAAATATCACTCACTTAAGAACAAGTATAAGGGAAAAGAAAGGAAGAAAAAGAAAGAAAGGATAAGAGTAGGGAAACATATCATCATTCATGGATCTGTGACAAGGCTTGATTGCTGCAGTTTAGATGTCCCATGATCATGGTCTTGATGCATCAGGAGTGGGGGGAAGAGTCATGTCCCTGTTTGTTTCATTTTCATGTCCCAGTTTATATAATTTTTTCAATAAACCTTTTAAAACCGCCTCACATTTGCAGTGAATGTGCTAAATTTGACATTTTTGCTCATCAATAGCTGCCTGAGTGCTTCTGTGGTCAAAGTTGTCCCACAGTGACAGGGAAAAGCTGACAAAGTTTAAGTCCACAACTAGCAATTATTTTCTCGTTCTGGTTCTGTGATTATTACTTTTAATCTTGTCAACAGTATAAAGCCTTGCTCAGTGGATTCTTGCTGTGAGAATGAACACAGAGAAAAGGTTTAGATAATAATCTTTTAAAAGTGAAGAGACAACTATGGGAAGGACAACAAGCAGAGAAGAGCATATATAGCAGACATCTACAGCATACAATTCTCATTTTAGTAAAAGCTTATGTCTGGAAGTTTTAGAGGAAGATGAAGGATTCCAGCTGAGGTCTTTACCAAGCAGAGATGGATCTTGACCTGTATTTCACCTAACGTTGAAAACATGTTCTCCAGGGTTTGATTCAGAGTTCACACTCTTGGCTACCTGGTAGCACCTGTACATGGCTCTGGGATCAAACTGGGTGCATGGAGTTTCTGTTATTTTCTTGAGCCATCTTCCTGCAAAATGTATGCTCCCCATCAGTGCTGTATTGTCCCACTCTGTTCTTACACATCTGTCTGCCCTTAGGACTTCTGTTTCTGGCTGATCCAATTCAAAAAAGTCCTGCTCCAAGGAGCTAATCAAGCAGCATAAAAAGGAATCTGTTCAACAATGTCAGATACCCCAAGTGAGCCTATTTGTAGATTTCTGTTTGCACTTCTGACAGCAGCATCTTTAATAGATGGCTGGATACAGCCTTTCGTGTTGTCATTCAAAGAACATTTCCAGGAAAAGCAGAGATGAGCTAAACAAATACAATGTCAGGGAAACACACACACCACACCACCAGCCCCCCCAACAGTATTGATTAAGTATTTACTGCTTGGTAAACTAGAGACCTGTGTTTTAAAACAAACTGATCTTCAATGTCCTCTGTTGCAATGCAAATTTTGCAGATGAGTTTAGTGGGTTGGAGAACACCATGTTTAAATTATGAGGTCTGAGGTTTCATTACTCTGACGGATTGCTCCAGCAAAGGCACACATCCACTTAGGATATGCCTGAGCTCAACAAACTATTCAGTAAATCTTTATTTTCCTGTTATGTATGTGCAGCAGGTGACCAGGCTTACAGAATGCTGGAAGGGAAAGTTTTGAAATCTTCCCTGATGTACTGCAAAAGAGCTGAGGAAGGACTTCATGCCTTGTCCACTGATAGGGACGCCAGGTGCTTGGTGACCACCAGCTGCCTGATTTGCTCTGATTTTGAAGGCAAAAACAGAGCCTTCTGCACTGTCCAGAGTCTTACTGATGTACAGATAGAGGTCAGTTATGAGTGGTGTCACTCAAGGGTCAGCACTGGTACCGGTACTGTTTAATACCCTCATAAATGGCATAGAGAGTGAAATCAAGGGCACCCTCAGCAAGTTTGCAGGTGACACACTGAAGGACAGGATGCCATACAGAGGGACCTGGACGAGCTCAAGAAGTGGCCCCATAGCAACCCTGTGAGGCTCAACAAAGCCAAGTGCAAGGTGCTGCACCTGGGTCAGGGCAACCCCCCATTATCAGTACAGGCTGGGGCATGAGGGTTTGAGAAAGACCTCTGCCAAGAAGGACTTGGGGCTGCTGGTGCATAAAAAACTAGACATGACCTGACAATGTGCACCCCCAGCTCAGAATGCTGACCGTATCCAGGGCTACATCAAAAGAGGCATGACCAGCAAGTCAAGGAAGGTAATTCTACCCCTTGACTGAGTCTCCTCCTCTACTCTGCTCTTGTGAGACCCCACAAGGAGTATTACATCCAGCTCTGGAGACCTCAGCACAGGAAAGACATGGAATGTTGGAGGGGATCCAGAAGAGGGACAGAAAAACGCACATCTCCTGTGGAGCCAGGCTGAGAGAGTGGGGGCTGTTCAGCCTGGAGAAGAGACAACTCTGGGCTGAACTTATTACAGCCTTCCAGTACTTAAAGAGGCTATGAGAAAGATGGAGACAGAAAGATGGGGATATTTTGGTATGGCCAGTTGTAACAGGACAAGGGGTAAATGTTTTAAACTAAAAGAGATTAGATTTAGACTAGATATAAGGAATAAATTTTTCACAAGAAAGGTGGTGGAACCCTGGAACAAGTTGCACACACAGCTGGGGAATGCTCAGTCCCTGGAAACACTCAAGGCCAGGGTGGATGGAGGTCTGAGCAACCTGATCTAGTTGAAGATGTCATTGCTCATTGCAGGGGGCTTGGAATTATATGACCTTTAAAGGTCCCTTACAGTCCAAACTATTCTATGATTTTACAACTGGCTCTGGCTACACAAGCCTCAGCTGTGGTAGTCCTTCCCATCCAAGGGAAGGAAGCAAACCAGAGACCAAATCAGCAGAGGTGGTCACATGCTTAATATGCTAAATGACACATGGTTATTTTATAAGGTATTTAAAAACCTAGTACTGCTGAAACACTGAAAACCTTATTAAGGGTTCACAGGACTCTGCCTTAGGCATTGCATTATTTGCAGGTATGCAGCTGTGCTATGACAATTTGGTGGATTCTAATCATAAAGTATGAAGGCATCCCCAAGCCAAGGCAAACCTCTGCCAGGAGGCTTCTAGGCACCCTGGGAATCCCATCAATGCCCACTTGAAGTGTATCACCATTTTGTACAGACTATCAGATGGTCAATGGCCTGATAAAAGAATCTTGAACTCTTTCTATTTGGGATGAATGTCAACTTTCTCTCTCCAGACCATCTCACAGATTTCACTCTCTCTTCTGGCCATTTGCTTCCTTCTCCTCCTCTCTGCCGTTAAGATGCAGAATGAAATTCATGTTTTCTGGCAGTATATTGAACCAGAGGGAACATTTTCATTAAACTCAGAATTGAAAATTGTATTATAAGCACTGAGATGCTGAAAAGTCAGGTTTTCAAGTCCAGGAGATTTATAAGGTTTTAAGAGTCTTTCACTGACTCTTCATGCTCCTGGAAAAAAGCTTTTAAAATCAACCACAGGAATATAATTTCTGTGTATATTTATGCACATATATATGTGTGGTTTTGAGTTCTGCCCACATCTCCAGTTATTCTCAGGAATGCTTGGTATAATCCAGCTCTTTTTCAGCACTTCCCATCAAACAGAATACAGAATAGCCGTGGCCTTAAGCTATTGTCTATTAGAACACTTGCCAAACTAGTACAGGATTTAAGCAAAATCTGTGTCTGATGGATTTCTCACTGTGCTCTGAAGTGTTTCTGTATCTCTACTTCTCTTTTAAGGAGTTACAGACTCACAGTCCTTCATCTCTAATTGCTAAAAATTCACCTTCCTTCTCCCCACTTCTCTTGGTTCTGCGAGCTATAAATCAGCAAAGAGGAAATACAGTCACAAATACTAGAGTTGATAAAATCCGGGTGATTCTTGCTGCTCAGAACCCAAAATTTGTTCTTCTAATAAGATTGAATACTGCCTAGTTTCTTCTGAAAAATAGATTGCTGTTGATACTGAATGCTTTGATAAAGAGAAAATTACTGCTGAGTGCACTGCTGGTCTGGTTCACTGGCCCTGTTGAAATGCTGTTCTTTACTTCTCCTGAAACTCTGCTTTCTAATTTTCTGTATTAATAATCCTCTGAACATTCTGATATACAATCCTAAGTACTTCACAGAGAAACAGTCACTCACTGGAAACTGTTTTTCTTTATTCTTTGGCATCTGGGGGACACTGAACCTCAAATGAATACTTGCTACCAAAAAGCAAAAGACTTCATGCTTGCAAAAGAAAATATGCCACTCAAGATCTTTGTTTTATGCTTTACTTTGTCCATGAAGTGAACATCTGGGCGTCTTTCTGAGTCACATGCAGCTGTCTGTGGGAGGCCTAAAAAGACAACATAAAACACCTCACTCAAAACAGATTCTTCAGTTCTACTTTCTTGGTTTCTCATTCACTTTCATTTCAGAAGAAAAAAATAACAGCTTTGAACCAAAAATTTAATTTCTCATATCTGTATTCCATAAAAGCTGAATATCTTATGTGAAATGACAGAAAGAACCAGGGCACTAAATTATTCGGGGGCTTGCTGAGAAGATACAGGACTTATCATAATGAAGGTGAAATCCCTGTCCAGGGTGGTATTTGCTGAAAATTGCTTCTGTCTGTTTCAGCAGCTGAGGTGAGATGTGCTGGTATTCTCAGCGCAGAGCCTTTGTCTCCAGTTCTCTATCATATATGTCTGCTCTGTACAACGTATACAGAGTTTTGTGGTACCTGCTGCAGTCTGAAATGAAGTTGTTTGAGCATCAGCAAGTGTTGGGCATGGGGATGGGTTCTTCCCAGGGCTTGCTGGCACAGCAAGACTCTTCCAGCACCCGAGCTACCTTCAAGGGAGGTGGCTGCTCAGCACAGGAGTATTTCAGTGTGATGTCCATGCATGTGGCTGGAAGAACAGAGGTGAGTGCTCAGCCGGAGTTTGCACAGGGAGCTTGCACATGTGCCCAGAGGTGATTCCAGCAGTCAAAGTGGTTTGAACAGTGAGGCAGGTCTGCATTGCAGCTCCCCACGTTGTGCCTGTCCCCCATGCAATGGGTGTCCTTCCCATGAAGCTGGTAAAATGCGTTTACAAATACCACAAAGAGTTAAAAAGCAAAAATAAAAATTCTTGAGAAACAGAGAAGAAATTCTACCTTCCACTTTTTTGCATTACTTTCCTAGAGAACTATGGATAAAAATGACATAGACTGCTTTCTGGGATTGAGGTTCAGTGATCTCCTGGAGGAAAGAGACTGCAAATTGAGGGGTTATAAGGAAAGTGGTGTCTTCTCCATAGGAACACTATTCCTCACCATCACCATCATTGAATCTTTAAAAAGAAGTAGCAGACCTCTGTGTAATATTTGCTCCACAATTTCTGCCTCTAACTCCATTGTATTCTAACCCTGCTGACGTAATGTCAGTGAGGTTTTACCCATTTTAATTTTGGTAAGGATATCTAAGAACTTCTTGTACAACAGAATTCTGCACTGGCATTTACTACAGGATGCCATTTTGTTGTCCCAGGAAAGAGAGTCTGGAAGTCTGGGCTCTGGCTCACAAAGCTTCTTGGTTTCACATGGGAGGAAAATGGCTGGTGTCATTTGCTACCTCTTCCAGCTCAGGAATTTGACTAGGGAAAGGTCATATTAGTTCCAGGTAGGCCCACAAATAGGAAAATAGGACAATCCCCGTTGTTTTGGGGTGCAGAGTCTTGTGGAAACCATGGCCAGCAGGTGGAGCTGGCAGAATGGCTCCTTTGTGGGGGTTCTAGGTTTCACAATCTGTGCCTACACTACCAAGTGGAAGACAGCCAGGGAGGAAACATATGGTTTTGAGGCCAAGGAGCATCAGCTGGCTCTTGCCTACATGGCTACGTAGTGCAGAGCAGAACAGAGCTGGCTATATCTACAAGCCTTTGGCTCTAAGTGGTTCCTAGGTCCTATGCAGTGCCTTGTGGCTTTAACACCTGACTACACTCTTTCGTACATTTTTTTCCTGTTCAAAGTACCTTACACTGGAGTTGTAGGTCACCAGAATACTGTTTCTATAGCCTGAAACTGAGGACATGTGTTGCATAGCTTTGCATGGGGCAGAAGGACAAACAAGAGTGCTTGAGTGAGTATAGGCAGCCTGGATGGCATCAGAGGACTGTGTGGGGCACAAGGAGCCAAACCTGCTGGAGTCTCATCCATAATGTTTTTGGGCTCTTGCTGGAATGAGCTATACCCCTATTTTGCCCAGGAGAAAACTGGGTGAAGTGGCTCAAAGCCCAGCAGGAAATGAACTATTACTTAAGCACTGTGGCCAGCCAAGGTGTGCTGTTCAAGCTTTGTTCCTGGTTGGTTCTCATTAGGAGTATTGATGTAATTATTGTCTCTGTAGATTTTCAGGTCTCCTATGAGCTCCTGGTGATCCACAGAGTTTATGGAATTATCTGTTGCTCATCCTGCAAGGAGGCAACTACCATCACACAGGGAACGACAGCAGGAAATTTCCTTTTGCCCTCTTCCTTCTGTGAGATTTGCGTCAGGAGATGTAAGACCCAGCGACTGTGAAGGAGCCTTTTGGCTCCTGAGTGTCTTTTTTTCTTGGTATTTAAGAATGTTGCATGTGATGTCTCACAACACAACAGCTTCATCCACTTCTAGTGACAACCGTCCAGTGGTCCAGCCCATCATGGGGAGGATCAGCCTCCGTACATTTGATGAGAAAAGCAAGTCAGCATTTGTTTTAGTTCTGCCCTATTTGCCTTTAGGAGAATTGAAGCAGATTGTTAAACCCATTTTGAGACATCAAAAAAAGGGGCTCCAGATTTGCAGATGTTCAGGGCATGGGAATCAGAAGAAGCTGTACTTCAGCAGCAGTCCTGAAAATAAGGCCATGCTAATGCAGTAACCAAACTTTTCTTCTAGGCTTGCAGCATTTGGAAAATCAAACTGTAGCATTAAACTTCCCTCTGCATTTCATTTTGCAGTAATGCTCAGTAATACAGAATTGAGATTCAGAATCCCAATGAAAAGTGGCTGAGAGATGCTGTGCTCACTAATGGCTTCTTACACATTTACATTGAAAGGCCTTTAAGACTTCTCTAGAGCAACTTTTCAGGTGCTTGCATCTTACAATCCACAACAATCTTCTATAAATGCAACTTTCTTGAACTATAGATGCTTTAAGATGTCAGGTATTTTTCTTCTGTTAGAGGAGATACATGACTCCTTCTCCATCATGGCAGACTCCTACCTTCAGTGAGCACTGCACAGCCGAAAGTATTTAAAAGCACCTCAGATTGTTACTTTTCTTTTAGCAGCTTAGTCCAATTAATGAACTTAAACTTTTCTTATTTAACTGTCACAGTCTGTTTTAAAATGAAATACAGTGAAGGGGAGATAAGGAGGACATATGACCAGCTCTGCTTGTGTTGGGTGAGGTTGTCAGTCTTCCAGTAAGTGCTGCCATTATGAGTAAAGGCAGCAGAACTGGGATGAAATTTGGAGGCATTTTAATCAAAAGACTCCCTACAGGCACAAACTTTGAAGAACAAATCCAGTCTATTTGCCACAGTTTCTGACCAAGCTTTTGTTCTTAGTTCTCTATTATTATACCAGCATTTACCTTCTACTGTGTTCCCAGAATAAGGTTCAGGTAGTTGCTATGGCACATTAAAAAAGGCTTTCTTCTTATCACCTCTCAAGGGAGCAAAAGGTCACTTTAAGGAAACAAACTGTGAGATCAGAATGTCAGTTTTAATCTTCAGAAATATTTGGCATTTTGCTTTCAGACCATTGCAGCAATAGTCACTGCACTTTAGTGGTAGAACTGGAAATGGAGAACCTGAAGACCTCAACTCTCCAGGGTGAAAGCCATTGTAGTACAAGTATTGATTCTGGGTTACTTCCCCTCAGCAGGAATTCTGCAAGCATGCAAACACCACTTCTAAACAATGGATTTAAAGTGGAATAGAATTCTGATGAAAATACATCTTCTTTAATTGTTGCTGATGATTATGATAAGAGAACTTGTAACAGAATTTAATAAAGGAAAAGCAAAAAGAGTTGTGAGTAAATATCTTGAAGAGCTTCTTTCAAGTCATTTGTTGAGGTGAATCATTATCCTTACATTTACTTTAAATCTGAGCTTCACAAATTTTCTTATTCATCAATCTACTGCATTGGGTTTTTTTGCAGAAGGATTATTTTTATAAGTATCTTGACTCAAACTGTAGCAGCCAATAGACAGTTTCATTACAAGTCTACATTTTGCAGGTAGAACTCCAGTAGCAAAAGATCAGGTCTAGTAAGCTCCTCCAGAGTAGGTGTTGTAATCTGGTTATTGATATTGTTAGAGACGTGCCTCTGCCCAAATTAAGGTGCAAACAAGACCATACACCGAAGTCAATAGTATGGATTTTATTTAAGAGTAAATGTGAGGGAGAGAGAGAAAAAGAAACAGAAAACGGGTGGGGAGAGAAAGTGAGTGACAGAGAGGCAGATTAAGTAGAAAATATCACCACTCTGGATCCTGATGGTGTTCTGTTCATCCTCTTCTTCTCTTCTTCTTGGTGGTGAGGGTCTCCCAAAACATAGAGTTCAATGGATTCATGTATGTTCAGGCCAGGTGGGAATGCCCAGCTGCCTTCCCAGAGAGGGGGCAAGTTTGACATCATCTCTTGCAACAGACTCTGGATCTGTTGCATCACTTGGATCACATGCAGTCCTCTGATGCAAGGCCTCAGGAATTTGTCTGGGGGGCACTTCAGGGGTCTTTGATGGGTTATGACACCCCCTCAGCTGCCCCTCAAGTGAATGTCCCGTGGATGTGTCCTTCTCGGGGTGGTAGGTTTTACAGCTGAGCCGGTTTGTGTAAGGGAGGATGGGTGTTCAGGGCCTCTGACCAGAGGTTACACCACACACCCAAAACTCTCCTCCTCCTCCCCTGGTTTGGGCGGGAGTGTGTGCAAAGCTGCCCTCAGCAGATGGGTCTGTGGGCTATGGCCTGCCCCAGCCCAAACCCAGACAAAACCGATTTTCAGGACAGCTGCTGGGTTTGGCTTTCTTGTGGATACATTGTTCTCCCTCAGCCTTGTTTACTTCTTCCTAGGCCTGAGATAATTGGACAATGCGTCACCTTTATTTTATCTCAAGTTCCCTTGGGCAGCTTAACTCGGTCCCAAGATCCAGGACGGNCAAAGTTCCAGTCAGGAGGCATATTCAGGGAGGGGTGGGCTTCGGTGCTCACAACTTCTTTATACAGGTTTGCCATAATGGGCAGAAAGTCCTTCATAACAATGTTTAAGCCACTAACCATAACATTTCAGTCTCTCACAACAGGTTGGGAAAACAAAGTCCGAGTCTGTTATTCCATCAATTCTCAGCTGGGATACAAGCCAGCATTAATGGAGGTGCTACTGGAATAAGGAAGAATTTTGTGTACCTGTAAGAGAATGTCCAAAGATCCCTCATTCTGCCTCCCGATCGTCACCACGGAAACCCCCAAAAGACCCTAAAACTTTGCACAAGTAGGCCTGGCCTGGCTAGGAGGGATTTCTGCCAAGTGTTACCTGCAGCTGCACCCACTGGGTAACTAGTAAGACTGGTACGCATTCCTGAGGACAATTGATGTAGGTCATGGTAGAAGGCTTGCGCCTTTCCTCGCTGCCAAGGCAGTTAGGATCGCGNCCCCCCTTTTTCTTCTTTCCTTTGTTTCTCTCTCTCTCTCTCCCCTCTATCACATTGCTGTTGGTTTTCAATAAAGTGCATTGTTTTGATTAAACTGAATTTCCCCCTGTGTGTCTTTGCACTCTGAGATCCGTAAAAACACCTCTCACGACCCCTGCTATTATCAGCGGATTGTGACAGTATCCTGTGTGCAATCTTAACATACTGAGTGCAATTCTACTTTGGTAAATGTAATGCTATTATAAAATGCTTTACTTATAAATGAAAGTGCTATCTTATTGCTGATTAATTAATGTAAATTAATTTTGTTAGTAGTAATTTTCTGAATATCAGTTGGAAGACAACCCAGCTTTCTAAACTAAAGTACCTACTGTAACCTTACCAGGTCAACGGTAAACATCTCACTGAATAATTCAAGTTTGAAAGGGTTTGAGTGCTCCTGAAGGCAGGAGAAAGAGTAGGAGCTCAGATGCTTGCAATGCAGGCTGCCTGTTCAGGGATCTGGCTTCTGACATCCATTTTTTAAGATCATTGGCTTACACAATGAATGCTTTGCAAAGTTGCATCTCTTATAGGGCAGGCACAGAGGACGAATGTGAAAATATTACAATATTGGAAGAAACACTTCTTAAATCTCTGGGTTTGTCTTCAGGGGAAGGGAGAGGGAGTAGAATAGTGTCCTTTTACATCCCTGTGGCATAAATCTGCCTAACCCTCATCTTTGCTAACAGCTGCAGTAGTAAGGAGAAGCTGCAGGTATCTCACATGCATTTGCAAGGGGATTTTAGTCTTGTAAACTTTACATTTGCCCAGGTGGTCCATTTAACCCAGTAGCTGCTCTGTCACAGAGCTGTGTACCAGGTGCTTCAGAGATTGGTGTCACAGCTGGGATTTCTTCTTCCCCATGGAAGCTTCTCCCCGGTATCTGACAATCAGTAACTAAATTAAAGAAAATATCATTGAGGATCATTTTGGGGAGGACTGTTTATTTATAACTACAGAAGTTCTTGAAGTCCACACAGATGAGACCTTGGTGGGACCTTGGCCTCTCTTGTCTTCTGTTTCAATCAATTCCACATGGTAATTATACAGTGTTCTATAGCTGGAATACAAAAAATTATGTTGCATTTTCTTGGAAAAACTTCTTCAAAGGCCTTCACTCAGCTCTTCAGGCACACTCTGAGAAATGCATTCCAATGGGAAAGGTCATGTCTTTTGAACTATCTGTTGGAAGTGGAAAAAAAAACCAAACCACAATAAAAAACATAACCCAAACAAACATGCTGCAACAAAAATATAGCTCCCATTGCGTATAGGTTTGAATCCAAACTGCAAAGCAGAATCCCGCAAACTGTGTGAGACAGGCTGGAATCCAAATGCTAATCCCAGTTTGGCTGCTGGGTCAGGTGCACCAAGTCAGACATACAGATCCACGCTTATCAAGGAAAGGCTGGGGAAGCCAGATGGGAGTGATGAACCTCCTGAGGGGAGGGTTTGCAAGCTGAAGAGAGGGATGGGCACACAGAAGGTCTCAGCCCAGAATCTACCTCTGTTCCAGAATTTCTGGGTCCTTGAAACCAAGCTTGCAAGTGTTCAGTCTTTTTAAGAACCAAACTTGGAAGCTCTTAATATGGTGATTCATTTTACAAAATTCTGCTCCTGGAGCATTGATACCACTGATTTAATTTCTGGTGTGCAGGATTTCACATAGTGAAACCAGAGATTTTGCTACTGAAATTTCTTGTAATTTTCTTCAGCTAAGTTTAGCAAAAAAAGGATTTGATAAACTTGTACAGAGAAATATTAAGAACAGATTTTTTTTCTCCTACTCTTCTGCTTCTTTTATCCCCACACATTTTTATACTGCTGAATCTTCTGTTATCACAATTCTGGATCTAGTAAAAATCCCTAAAACCAGAAGTGAAAAAAAACCCCAATCAAACAAACAACCCCACTCATCAGACAATTGATTTACAATCTGGTTCTACAGAAGGACTCACTCCTCCTAGATGTGAAATCAGTTATTCAAATAACTTGTTGACAATTGATATGATTATTTCTAATTTTTCTTGATTAGAGTCCTGGAATTATGTGATTACATCTAAATATATGCATCATAAATGTAGGAGGTACAGCCTAGAGAAGGAGGAAATGTAATTTTATTTTCCTGTTTATTCATTTTTACTAGCTAAAAGGACTCAGAAAGCTTAATTTTCGTGATGCTAAACAGAGGCTCACTGAACTCATCTTTATTACATTTCTTTTCATAAGTTAAGTAGTAGAACTTCTTCAGTTACGGAGGCAAAACTCGTTGTGTTTTTTTAATATTTAGGAAGGCTAAAAATCACCTTAGAGTTGTGTGATTGACATGCAAGTAATGTGAGTGTGTATGTATTCCTTCAACAAAATCAAGTCTGTAGTGCTAAGATAAGTAGGTTTTTCCTAGGAGACTACAGCCACTGGAGAAGTTAACTTGTTAATTCCTGTCATGATACAAAGTTAAACTTCATGCTTC
This sequence comes from Dryoscopus gambensis, assembly GCA_013389985.1. NCBI lineage: Eukaryota > Metazoa > Chordata > Aves > Passeriformes > Malaconotidae > Dryoscopus > Dryoscopus gambensis. Next base: position 53,657 of record WEIT01027082.1, read on the forward strand.
CTTCTACCGTAAATTCAACTGTGTTCTTGTGATTGTCTAGCATTTTACAATTACGGTGGTGCTTTGAAGGTTTTAATATGTATCAGATAAGCATCTGAACTTGATTTTTTTTTTCTTTTTTACATCTTTATTAACGGCTGTGTAAAGCTACCAGGTCGTATTCTGCTACAGTGGAGAGTGGTGTAGGCTAGGATTTATTACTGAAGTCAAATCATTCTGCAAGCAAAGTACAAAACTGATTGTAAGGATCTTTGGTTAAGACCATTTTTATTAAAACTGTGCATTGATTTCAAGGGAGTTGTGTCTAAGATGGCATCCTTTTATGTGAGGGAATGCTACAGATAAACAAAATAGATCCTGTCCACCACCAGCTTGCACTATTGGATAAATTTCCACGTAAGCAAGCAGAAACTCACTGCCAATTTCAGTCAAGATTGAAAATATCTCACAACAAATTGCTGTTGCAGAAAGATTCTACTGGCTAGATGAGCTTTAGTTAATACTTAAATGACAAATATATTTCTGTTTATTAATTTATTTTGAGTTAATGAAGACAATCACTCTGTGCATTTAAAAGCATGTAATCACCTTTTAAGTTATACCCACTTTTATTGTATGCGCGTCAGGCTTTCCTTCAGGAAAGAGGTGAAAATAGGTGAGATCTACTGAAACTCCTCTTGGATTCTCCTTCCTCCAGAAGCCTTTCCAACGTGTACAACTGGCCCACCACAGAAGCTCACCTGTCTAAACGGAAGCCATTAGGTCAAACCATAACACTTGTTTGGAGATGGGACACCAGCACTACACATACTCTGATGCCAGAGGATCAGAAAATGAACAGCAAATCAACATGCTTGAAAACAGTGGCATGACCTCTGCTGGCAGAGGAAAGTTCTCAATAGACTTTAGTGCTCAGAGTAATGACACCTCAGCTGAAAAGCACCCTCTGCAAAGAGGCTTCTCACTAACTTATGATAACCAAGAAGACAAAGCATCTGTTTCTGAAATCTCTGAGCCTCTTAAAGTTACTGAAGAACCTCACGCACAGATTTTAAAACCTGATCTGGAGATACCACACCAGACTCTTCTGTGAGCCATTGAACAGATAGTTGATAACACCTGGCCAACTAACACCTACTTCCTCAGTGGAGGAAGCCTGAAGGGTGGCTTTGCTTTTTTTCTAGGAGCTGCAAGGCTGAGCCTTTCTGCTGCAAGAGGGTCAGTCTGGTTACTGCCATGCCAAAGGCATCACCTAAGGTCCATGTTCTTCTTCTGTGTCTCTGAAACGGCTTGTCCCTCGTGTCTGCCAGGATGGATTGCAGGGACTGCAGTTGTACCTGGACACTTTCAGCAGACCTGAAAACCTTGTTCTCCTCTTCTTCCTTGAGAGCTGCACCCTGCACTTCAGGGTTGACAGCCAGAGAAGCACACTCCTCTACAAGGGCATAAGGACACTGAAAGGTACAGAAAGACTTGTGCACACCTTTCCCACACACGTCTCCAATGAGCCAGCTTGAGGGATTCAATAACCCTGCCACACAACCTGCAAAAAGAGACCCTAGCTGTATCTATCTATGCAGACAAGCTAGGAATGTCTGTGACCTTGCTCTTGATACATTAAACAATTACTTCCATCGCAGTCATTCTGCTGCTTCCAATTCAATTCATTGCTTGAGCATAAATTTTTCAGGACTAATTACATCTAATCATGCATGACTTAGCCACGTGAGCAAACTAAAGGTTCAGCAGCAAGGCCTGAGATGAATGAGAATTTGGTTGGCAAGGTGTTATGGCATAACCCTGTGTCGTGAGGTGACTTTATGAGGCTGTATCCCCTATCACCTGCTCTATGCCCAGACATGAATCCTGTGTGCTTAAGCTGGGTCCGAGAGAAAGGGGAAAAAAAAGCTGGTTGTCATGTTCCACTATGGGAGCTACGAGGAGTTCTTTTGAAAATGGATGGTCGGGAACGAAATGAAGCCAAACAAGGCAAATCTTGTACCTGGGAACCATTTATTGATAACAAAAAGAGGAGGAAAAGGAGTTGCCTGAGCGAAAGACGGCTAGAAGAGGCAGAAAAGAAGAAAGAAAAATGGAAAAGGACTGGGGGAGAAGAGAGAGAAGGGACACAGACAAAAAGAGTGCGTTACC
>WEIT01027082.1:56008-66418 GCA_013389985.1 Dryoscopus gambensis
GGAGAGCCAGAAGGCAGGCAGGCTGGGGCCAGGGCAAAGGAGGGAGCGAGCAGGAACAGCGAGCAGCAGCGAGCCCCGGCGAGCAGCGGCGAGCCCTGATGGAGTTGGTTTTTATACCCCCCTGGGCCCTCCCAAAGTCTGCCTGGATCCCTCCAGTGGGATGGAGGAGTGAATTAGAAGGGTAAGAGTGAAAAATCTCAGTTCAAGATAAAAGTGGTTTAATAATTAAAAACCCAACAAACCAGCAAACCAACCAACTGACCAAAACCACAAAAATCCTAAAACATCCCCCTCAAAAATAAGCCCCAACAACCTAACAAAAAAAAAAGGTCGAGAAAACAAAACTAAACTAAGAAAATAAAACTATGCAAAAAAGTCCGCTAGCTCACCCCCAACCAACTGCTGCTCATCTAGATCCCAAGAAATGGAGGAATAGCAGCCCTGAACAACCTCCCCGGCAGTCCATCCCCCATGCCCTGTTTTACTGCTGAGCATGACACCATACGGTTTGGAATATCCCTTTGGTCATTTGGGGTCAGCTGTTCCAGCTGTTTCTCCTCTCAACCTCTTGTGCACCCCCAGCCCACTCACTGGCAGGGCACTGGGGGAAGCAGAAAAGACCTTTACACTGTGTAAGCACTGCTCAGCAATAACGAAAGCATCGCTATGGCATCAACCCTGTTTTCATCACAAGTTCAAAACATACTATCTATGAATAAAAATAAGTCTATCCCAGCTAAAACCAGTACACAAGGACAAAAAGCCATGAGCTGTGAGCTAAGAAAAAATAGAATGTAACCAATCCCAAAGAGACTGAGTAAAGCACAGGCTGTCTTCACCAAAGAAGTAGAACATGCAGGACTTAGTTTTAATACAAAAGCAAGTTGTGAGAGGGGAGATTCTCTTGATCTTTGTTTTCAGCAAGTAAAGGACAGGATGCAAGGGAATCATGGCAGAATGGAACTGCCTCACTTCATGAGGGAGAGCAGCAAGATAAGATGGCCTTTGAGGAAGCAGATTTTGATAGACTGAGGCAACTGGTGGTAAGATCTCATGGGAGGCAATTAAACTGAAAATGGAGTAGACAGTTTCTTTAAGGAAATGCTCTTAAAAACAAAACTGCCAACTTTCCCAGAAAGTAGGAGGTATGAGAAGTTTAGAAAGAGGTGTGTCTGATTACTGAGTTCTTCATTGACCCAAGATCAAGGGCCACATAGACAAGAGAGAAAAAATTACTGAGTGCAATTCTAAAACAGGGAAATTGGGAAAATAAAGACCTGATATGAGATACCTCTGTCTCAGGTCATAGCATGGTTTCTTACTAGCTTCTGTAGGAACACCAGTAATAAGGAGACAAACAGAAAATGTGTAATCTTGCATCAATAGAGGAGGAAAGCTTTTAAAAGACTGTGTTTAATGCCTTTTGCTGGCAACTGTTAAATGATTTTTTTTGCTTCCCTTAGTAAAAAGGTTAACTGCAATCAATGGACTAATCATTTCATACCCATGACAAAGGGACAAGGTTCACCTCAGGGCATATCACAGCTGCAGCAAGGGCAGAGCTCTGTGAAGCTGTGAAACAGATGAGCTCCTGGGGGCTGGGAAGGGCAGGAACGCTGCTGAGCCTGTGTGAGATACCAGGGAAGAGCCAGGCAAATCCCAGTCTTTGGGTCTCAGAAGGATCCGGCAACAAAAAAGCTTTCTGGAAGCACTTAGAAGAAAGCCAAATGTATCAAGTCTCATGGGTTTACTGAGATTACTTAGGAGTAAATGTCCCAAGACAATTTGGTAGAAGACATGTTGAGTTACAGTCACCCCTGAATATGAGGCAGGAATTGCATGGTTTTGAAAAGTAAAGCAGACAAACACCAGCCCTCAACAGGAAAATTGCCTATCAACAAGGAAAGGAGTTGTCTGCTTCTCTCAGCCATGGGATGATCAGTTCTGCATTTCTGTGACCAATTTTTGGTGCTGAAAAGACCAAATGAAACGATTGGAGAAGGGGGGAAGATGTGGCTTATGAGGAGAGATCAAATGAATTGGGGTTGTTTAGTCTGCAGAGAGGAGGCTGGTGTGTAGGTATGAGACTGAAGAGAGATGACTGCCAAAAGAAAAAGAAGCTGATCTCTGCCTGGTGTGGGCTGGTGGGAAGACATGGGCTTGCACTGCTGCTGAGAAGCTGAGAGTTGTCAGGACCCTTACAGGCTGGAAGGCTCTTGTCCACTGTCCTTCCCATCTTTCAGCTCTGTGTCCTCCGACTCTCTGCAAGAACTGCAGTGCAAAAGACCTTGCAGCCAAACAGCCCCATCGAAACAGTAGGGGTGGGTTTGGGTGGGCTGGACGAGAAAATACAGCGTTTCACATGCAGGGCTCCCTGATGGCATTGCAACCACGTGAGGATGAGCTGTGTTTAATAACTTCAGTGACAAGCTGAAAAGTCTTGCAGGGTTTTTGGTACAGCTCCTTGGAAACATTAGCAGACACCAATGTCATTGAGGCAATGCAACACAAGCAACCAGCCCTCCATCTGTAGCCACGGACCCCGCTCCCCACAGCTCCTCTGGCAGAGGGGGTTGGAGCTGAGATGTTACTGAACTCCCCAGAGCTTTGCAGCATTTGTCCCAATTGCAGCAGTGACTCTGAGCAGCTTCCAAATAAAAACCACACTTGCATAAATCTCTCTAAAGACCTTGCCCCTACTTTTCTCATTTGTCATTAATATGGTACTGATGCTGAGACAGGAGATGGGAAAAGCAAATGGACGTTTGCAATTTGTCAGAAATATCTATGCAGCTGAATCAACTGCTACACAAGAGTCCCCATGGAAATAGACCCTTGTCATGATGTGCTAGTGCCAAATTTTAGCTCTGATTATTGAATTTCAACCTTGTCAAATCATCTCAGCCAGTGAAGCCACATATTTAGCAGACAGCAAGATCAGTTCCCTGCATTAAAGGCTGGATCTCTGCACTGCAGATGGATGGAGCAGCCACAGAATGAGGCCCCTTCTGCAGCAGAGACATCAGTGCACGGAAACTGACATCCAGCTGTCATTCAAGTGGCTAAAGCCTCTGAAATGTTGAGATAAATAAAATGGGAAAGGTTTGTTGGGCCAGCCAAAGTGAGCTCTGAGGAGTTGTGGCTCAATGAAAGTCTGCAGCAGCAGCCATACGGGATGAATCCAGCTCAGGAGATAGGTATGGAACAGATCTAAATTAAAAAGACAGCTCAGGTCCTGGTAAAAGTCCAAGTGTACCATCCAGTGTGGCTGTTTTCCAAAAATCCCACATGCATTTTAGAGGATTCATTGGCTTCTATACTGTCCCTACTTTAGCAAGCTCTGAAAGGATTTTACTTACAATAAATGCAGTTTCAGCATAGGTATGCTGTGAAGATAAGACCAGAATGCAGAGCAGGATAATTCCAAATCAGGCATCATCTTTCAGCGTGCCTTTGACACAGGGCAGTACCTTTCCATTTCAGGATGCAAAGTTTGCCTTGGTCAAACTGCTGAGCTGAATAAAACACATATGCCACCCTCAAAGCCCAGAAGAAACATTGCCAATTTTACAAGTGGTTAAACTAAGCCTGGACGACTCTTGCTTTCAGGGACAGGGACTAACCATCTTTAATAAGTCTTTTCCATCTCTGGCTTTTCAGAAGCTATGAGTCTTTGAAGACTGTGACTGACAGGCTCATTAACGCTGAACAGCCTCAAATGCACACTGAATAACTTAGAGAGCTAATTAGAGGAACGCTGGGATAAAGAGAGCATGACAATAAAATATTTCTGATGTTAATTAGTGGAAGGAAAAATGAGAGGCTGAACTTCCCAAAAGAAATGTGAATTGAGAATGAGTAATCCTGCAGGATGCCAAGTACTCGGGGTGGCTTCAAGGCACAGTCCCAGGGAGCCATTGCAGCAGGGCACCAAACAGGGACCTGGGGGTCTGCACACGGCAGAGACATGCGTCCCAAGCAAATATCTGGTGAAAGAATGGGAGAATTGTTTGTGGAAAAGACCTGTCTGAAAGAAGGAGTGACTCCTTTCCACCTGTCTCCAAACCTGATACGCAGGCTTTAACTCATGCGGGCTTATGTGAAATGCAAAACAATTGGGAAGGAAGGGAATTTAGCCCCAGAATAAGCAAAACTCAGGCTAAGAGTAGGGAAGTACTGGAAAAAGAGAGCAGCTGTGGGGCTGAAGTGCTATTAACATGTTGCTGCACATCTAAACTGTTTCCCACATTGTTTAAAATGCACTAATGCTTTCCTGTCTCTGTCCTCTGTCTCCATCTAATTGCTTCCACTTGGATATCTCCAGGACACACTTTTTCCCAGGTGTGCTCCTACAGCTTCAAACACTCATGTTCCTTTCTGTGAGTCTTGATGGCAGTGGCTCTGGCCCCACAAGGTTCAGGGCGAAGTGTAGCCCCACAGGGGGAAAGCATCAGTGTCTGGCTCCATTTCAGCCCTCATCCAGTCCAGATTGTCTGTGTTGATCCTACTGCTCTGTCCCCACACCTAGACAACATTTCAAATAGGAAAAATGGTATCCCAAACTGCTAGCATCAGTCTGGGAGAAAGCAGCATGGGCTGATTGCTACTGCAAGTGTGTCCAGGGATCTCTGTGTGGTGGGAGCACAACTCCAACACCGCAGAGCATGGAGATTCTCCAAAGAGAAATGCAAACATTCCTGCATATGTCTTCTGTTTTTATATAAAAGAGAAGGAAAGGTGCTAGTAAGATTCAGAGACTAACCCTGTGGATGCAAGATGTTCAGCAGCAGATGCAACTGCCATAGAAAGGTGGTACAATTTCACCTCCCACACATAACACAAAAGGGAAATACGTGTTTTCACAACTGCTGCTTTCTTCCTTGTATCCACTATCTCGTTTGACCTCAGCATGACATGTGTTTTCTTATACTGGGCTTATGCTTAAGAACTTCTTTTCTTTATGTAACATTAATGTATGTATTTTTACTTATGGTGGTATTAATATCTTCTTTGTGGTGTCCTCATATTTGTTCAAAGGACAAAGAGTTGAATGTCACTCTTCTTTAGAGTGTAAACCACTCAATTTTTCTTAAAATTCACAAAATTGCTATTCCCCATAACAACTGACTGCAGCATTTGTCATAATTTTTTTATGCTTATTTCTAATGAAATAGCTTGGAAGAAACCAGATAGAATGATTTGGATAGGGATTAGAGAAGTAAAAATAACAGAAAAATCATCCCAAAATGTCACCAGGGAGATTGTGTTGTTTTTTTTCTAAAAGCTTTTATTACCATCACATCCAAGCAGTGTTTTTATATTTAATGACCAAAGAAAAAGAGTTTTCTCTTTCAAGGCACAGTATCTGTGTTGCATAAGATTTTCTGAAAGCACAGGAGATGGTCAGCCAGCCGTCAAGGTTATATTAGGAAACCCTGTCCAAAGCAATATGGTCTGCATAAAGCTTAAAAGCTGGGGATGTGACAGCCTTCCGATCAGGGTGAATTTCAGCAGGAAGAAACCTGTCACCTCCCAGCAGCTGCAACGTGGTTCTTCCTGGCTGGGGTAGCCAGACCCCTCTTGGCAGCTCCAGTCACTGCCACGGAACATGACAGTTCTTCCTTTCAGGGATATAAGAAGTGACTAAAACTTTGCATTTTTGCTTCTGAAAATCAGAGAAAGTCAAGAGCTCAGATGGCAACAAAACCTGACTTGAGGAACCAGAAGAAGAGATTATAGTATTTTCATTCCTTTTTCTATATTACTTACCTGTTTTGTTTGCAAAGAAATCTTGCTTTTAATCAGAATTAGGAGTGTGAAAGTTTTAGCACACTCCCTCCTGGGGTAGTCACTGTTTTGAAATAATAATAAAGAGATTGTTGATTTTAACAGTGGGCAGAGGATAAAATTAGGAAAGAATCATCTGCAAGTATAATTTGCGTCTGTGAAATATCTTTTTGCTTCTCTGTGTTCATAGCTCCACTGCGGGCAGTGTATGTGGATGAAGAGCCGCACGAGGGTAGGTGCATGCTTGGACCGGGAAGGAGATGAAGAGCCCCAGCCACCACTAAAAGGCTCCTAGGGCAAATCGTGCCAGGAAACAAAAATAAAAAATGCACAGCCTCCAACACCGTGTGCTGCAGAAACCAAGCAGTTTTGTTTCTCTGGCAGCTGGGAAACAGCACCTGCAGGTCAGCACAGCTGGCGAATGGCAAACCAGTTCAGTGTTCAACTGAGGAGGAACCAAAAGGGAAAAGTGACAAAAATCCCTTATTAAGAGAAAACTTAGTGAAAAAACACACTCCAGGATTTTCAAGCACAAACATCTCCTGACTCCAGCCCAGCCCCAGAAGATGAGACACTTTCAAGAGGATAAACACTCTCAGGGAAGGCAGGCACACCAATTACTCATTTCTCAGGTACAAGGAGGGCAGCAGCCTCACCACTGTGCACTGCGCAGTCAAAGACTCATTCCTGGGTCTGTTCATAAAGAATCTGTACCTTCCCATCGCAAAACACTGGCAGTACTGAGCACCCCAATTATTTACCTACCTCAGCTTCTTGGGCTCCTATTATTCCTTTTCTCAGGGAGCGGTTCATGCTTTCCTTATTTTCCTTCATTTTGTAGGAAGTTTCCTACCTGGTTTCATAACTACACTGCAATTTTTAAACATGTAAGGGGCTGTAAATACCTGCTCTATTGCAAAATCAAAGGAAAAAATTCGCATCTTCAAATAATCCTAGAAGCAAATACTGAAATATGAAATGCAGAAACATAAACACAGGTTACCATGTCTCCCTCCAAATATGAAAACGTGGTGTAAAAAAGGTACACTAAAAGCTTTGATGTGGGAACTTTGAAACTCTTACCTAGTCATTCTGGAATTTCATTTATTTAGGAAAAACAAACAAACAAGGCAACACCTAAGCCCTTAAGCACATAAACTATTGACTCAAACTGTTTGGGGTCACTAAAATTTTTTTCTGAAAGTCTCTACAAATCATGACTTCCTTTATGCCATGGAACAGTACTCCTCTCTTTCTGGAAACCAGGACAGGAAAACAAAGGAAGCTATTTCAATGGATTTGACAACTGAACTGGGGAAATTTTATTATAAATTTTATTATAAATGTATTTCCAGAGACTTTCTGCTAACAAGAGGCAAAATGCTTTCAGGACAAAATACACACAGAAAAATGTCTGAGAAAATGTATTGGAAAATTACAGTCCTTCTACACATTTTTAAGTAGCTTATAAAAACCTGTATGAGTCCTGTCCTGTTCAAGCCTATAAGCTCTGCTAGAGCATGAAATGAATACTTAGGAAAGAAGATAAATCCCCTGTGCATGTTACTTAAAAAACATCGATGCATGGTTATTAAATATTGATTTAACATTATAATAATCTAATGTTATAATAACCTAAGTCAATATCTACTGACTTCTCCACACTATTAGGATGGTTTCCATAGTCCTTCTAAAATGTGTCAAAATTTTGACCTCATCTGTTTCACTGAGACCTTTCCATGTAAGAAACAATCTAGATAGGTGTATATTTAAGGTTTTCAGGTTTTTTTTCCTGTTGTTCTTCCCACTTACGGTAAGGACACTGGAGTTCATCCACACTCAGAAGCTCGCTCTAAGGCTTTTTGGCTGTGCTAATTCAGCTGTCAGCAGGCTCAATATTGACTCAGTAATGCTTAATGGCTTTCTAGCTATGTACTTGTAGGAGCAAAATTCTGGTTTTCAGCATATGTCAGATATAGATAAAGATAAGGAAAGTGGCAAATAGCTACACAACGCTAAAGAAAAGAAAGTTATAGACAGGTATAAAGTGGGATTTCTCTCAGCCACCTTGAGTTGTCAAAGGGTATCACCACGCTTCTTTCTCATTTAAGCGAACTTTCTAAAAGGTTGCTTCCAGTCAAAGAAAACTGTCTGGGCTTTCTCAAGTTAGAGGAGACACTCAAGTGCCTCCAAAACCTGGTTTGTCTGTTTAGCTGAGGGTGGGAGGACCTGAAGTGCCTTTCTCCAGCAGTACCACTGAGGCAGCTCCATGATCTTTGGATGACTAAAGGTAAGAGAGATCCTCACTCACAGTGCTGCACCAGCTTCTTTCTGTCCTCCTCTGCTCTGTTCTTCTCTGAAATGAATAATGTAACCTGAGAGTAAAAAAGGACATTTATTGTGGAAAGAAACAGGAGCATCTTGACCTTCTTCCACAAATAAATGCTGGTAGGTGAATGGCAACCACCCCTACATTCTCTAAATCTCTCCACCCATTTTTACATTTGCTAATTAGATAATTGGCAGCTGATTTAAGTGCATTTATTGTACCATGCTCTTCCCGCACAGCATCCTTTGTCTTGTGCTACACGTTAAGAACTGTGTGATTCCTACAAAAATAACCATGATCTCTATTCATACTCAAGGACTTTTACAGGTATTTTATCTAATTAAAAAATGGGTGAAACGGGTAGTAAAAAAACCATGTTAGGATTTTAACTAAAGCACAGACCACTTTGCCTGTCTCCCTCAGACTCGACTGAGATTCTGGCATCCAGTTATCACTTTCGTTTTGCAAGGCTTCGAGTTTTGGCCGTTTACTCGGAACTTACCACAAAACCCCAGGAGGTAAAAGTAGCAATCTTGATCACTGACCTTTGAAACAATACTTTAATAAAGCAAACCTTAGGCAGCAGCTTGTCATCCCTTCCCAACCTGCAACTGTCTTGACCTAGCAGGGCAATATATCTGTCACATTTTAAAGGTATCATCCTTGGGAAAATGCCAAAGAATCACTCCAGGCACTTACTCTTTTACAACATAGATGATGTAACTTAAATATATTCCTCTGCTGTCATATATTCCACAGTGCATTTGGGGAACCTCGTTTCTCTGATTAAACATAGATTTATTTATATTTTGGCATTTCTACAGTAAAAAATGATTGGGGTCTTGGTGAACTCACAAGTATGTAATGCACCACCCCAGCTCCCAAACTGCTTATCGGACCACATCCTTCAGGCTGAGCACACCCTGTCCTAACAGTTATGATTTTATCACTCTCTCACCTGATTAGCAGAGACAACACAAGCAAAGGGAACAGAGTTCTTCTCTGTTAAAAGAGCCTTTCTCCCATTACCATTATGCAGTGTATTCCTAACCCATCCAGCATCAGGCATCTGGGCCCTTTCTTCACATACTTTTACAGCTACCAACCAGCTGCCTAGGGCCAGGAGGGCCAGAGCTGAACTTTTGTTCTCTTAGACATATTACTACTCAGGGCTAATTTCTTCTTTGCTCTTCAGTTACCGCTGTTGGCTCCTAACATTCTAGAAATACCTGAGCATCTGTGATCTATCACTTGCTTTCATAAAAGACTTATGTAAGAGTAGATACGGATAGTTAAAAGAGAAACAAATTTAACCCAGTGCACTGGCCATGAAATTACCTATTTATGTGGTAATTCCACAATTACATTTTCCCTGAGTATCTTTTATATATATTCCATACACAACATAGGGTTGAACCTGAACAGCCTTGTTGCCTACCCTTTTATCTTATGTGTCAACACCAGACATGGGTCTGGATGCATATGTATACCCTGGTAATGGAAAGGAGAATGACAATTTCCTTGTCTTCACCGTGGTCTTGTGGACTTTGTGTTGGGATGCAAGAATTGTTCTCTGGCTGAACAGCATCACCTGAGCCACAGTTCAAGAAATTACTTAAAATCACTTCACCTATTTTTTATCATCGTGTTGGGGTTTTAGGAGTTCTCCTTTTGTTTTTCTTTTTAAGAATTTTCCCCATACGTCTTGCTAGGAGACAAAGTACTGGGTACTTAAGAGAGACAGAAAGACCTGGCCGCAGGGGGAGGGGTCCAGCTGTCCTCTTTTACCTGGGGTTTTCTCATGTAGGGCGGAGATGCCGTGAGATTGGAACTGGGAAACAGGGGTTGGGTAGAGCCCCTAATTCTCTTGTTCTCTGGGCATTCGGANCCTTTTGTTTTTCTTTTTAAGAATTTTCCCCATACGTCTTGCTAGGAGACAAAGTACTGGGTACTTAAGAGAGACAGAAAGACCTGGCCGCAGGGGGAGGGGTCCAGCTGTCCTCTTTTACCTGGGGTTTTCTCATGTAGGGCGGAGATGCCGTGAGATTGGAACTGGGAAACAGGGGTTGGGTAGAGCCCCTAATTCTCTTGTTCTCTGGGCATTCGGAGGGGAAAGGTTGCAGTTACAGTACGGAGGATTTGTCACTGTTGCGGGGTCCTGCCTTCTGCTGCCTTCCTTCTACCCTGAGTGGAGCTTGCTGGCTGGAGCAGCCATTTGCACTGGGACGCTATTTAACATCCTACCTCACTAAAAGAGGGTCCTTTTCACCATCTGCTTGGGTGCCTCAGGGGGA
>WEIT01027083.1:12199-25312 GCA_013389985.1 Dryoscopus gambensis
AAACTGTATTTAGCAAAGGGCTTTGGAGGGGCCATGGCCATGAAGGATGCTTTCACTCATCACTGAGACAAGGAATGTAATTTGGAAAGTTCTGTGAGTGACTCACATGGCTTATTGCCTACAGCATCTGCAAAAGCATTGATAAGAACTATGGCTAAATTAAACTGGCACTACTGTATTCCAGAGGTTTTTCTGAGTTGCACATGGTTAGCGAGTGGCCTCACAAAGTGGGAGCACAAATGCCTTTCTTCTACATGGGAAGGGATGGAAAACAATGTTCCTTCTCACTGACACTGGTCCAAATATTATTAATCACTTCCAGAAAATAACTTCATGCTTGTGATAGGTTCCATATGCAAAACCCATCCTGCAGTTTAACGTTTTGGGAGAGAGAGGGGTACTGGGATAAAAGTTAGTGAAAGAGCTACAGAAATTCATTTTCTTTCCATCCTGTTTCTAGAGCTGGGAATCTCTTTTTAAGCATGTAAACAATATTTATTGATATCTAGTCTCCAGATCTTGTCACATCATGTTGCACATAGAAAAAGAAAATCTTACATAATTAAACTACACTGCCAATTTTAACACTACCCTTTCTTGCGTCTTAAGGTGAATTGAGAGTTTAATCACTTATAATGCTTGCTGTTTCTTCCTAAGACAAAATTGAACAATCTATCAAACATGAAGTGAAACTTGCTGTCACAGGAAATCACCAAACCCAACACTGTCCAGTCAAAATGAAGAATGCAGTTTTTACAGACACACATGGAGGCACATACACATTAAACTGAGCTGGTTGATGCCTTTAAGATAGACATCATAAATCCCCTAAACTTTTCACCTTTTAATATGATGTTTATATAGTTAATAAAATAGTTTTACTGAGACATTTTCCATTGTTCTTTGCCGGACTTCTCCACTTTTTTATCCATGCTGAGTGGGAATTTTTGCAGTGGCCTTAAGGAGTCATGTACATGAACAGCATCAGCACTTCACAGGGATGAGTGGCTGACATTTGAGATTGCTCTGTCAATCATGTACTTGGGTGACTGCCTGTTAGATGCAAAATTGCGGATAGAAGAATGATATTATCCTTTTTAAAAGCTACTATATAATGATAACAGTAAAATTGCCTGAGAAGTAATTTTAAATATTAGACTTCCACATCAGAAACTTATGAAAGGCTCAATTCTCAACCTTTTAGTCTTGAGTACCTAAATTTTCTATGCCTTCCATATCTCAAAATCTTTGAATTGAGCATGGAGAACCCTTTTTTCAAGATTATTTTAGTCATCATCAAACAAAAGCAACAGTATTTTTGAGCAATACAGCTCACTGCAAATTCTGTACATCCATAAACTTCTGTTTCAAGTATGAAACTATCAACCTCTTCTCAGACCTAGTGTTTCTTTAAGTGACTTCACAGTATTAGAACCTAGGATTCAAGGTTTATCTTGAAGAAATTTCTTCTTTCAATTAAGCAAAAGATTAAACAGTTCAGAGTATATTCCATCATGATTAGATGATTTATGCAAATTGATATGATTAGGAGGTACAAATACTCTTTAGTTGCACTTTACAGTCTGGACAACAGAAATGAAAAAAGGGAAGGAAATTATTTCACTTGCTTAGTTAACTTATAAGTTTACTGCCTCTTTCACTAAGTCAGTTGTAGGCACTGACCTATTGAAATTATCTGCCTTGGAAAATGAGTTAATGCCTTACATATCAAGTCCTTGTAATATTGAAGCTAAAGAGTAAATCACTGAAACATTTCCAAGAACAGAGAATAATTAACCAAACCTCAGAAAAGTTAATACTACACAGCTACTTCTTTAATCTCTAAAGATAAAAGAACTGTTACTCTTACACATCTGTCTCCTGAAGACTTTAGTTTTATTTTACAAGCTGAAATGAAAGTTGACAGTGCTAAATTTACAAGTGCACTAATGCATGCATATTATTGCTCTTCTAAGTGTGACTTTGGTCCTGAAATATCTTTAGGTTTTCTCAGAAGTTGACAGTGTTTTGAAAATTTTCCGACTAATCAAAACTTATTTTTGAAAGGAGCCAAATGTGTTTTCTCATAATGAATGAACACAATTCAACTGGGAAATGAAAAAAAAAAAAANTATAGGCTGATAGACAATCTCACCAAAACATTTGATTACTAATACAGAACAATCACTCACAGCAATGTTCATAATAAGCACCTGAAAGAAAATCAAGATTAACATCTTCAGTTACCTGCAAGAAGTATTAAGTTGTATTTAATAACTGAAAAAAATAAAGTATAATACAAAATTCATTTTATATGCAGGGCTTTAGGATTTTCATTCTTGCTTTGGGGGAAAGGAAAATTACTGTTAAGATTACAAAGATGACATCAACCTTGACAGTTTTTGGAATCAAGTACCTGCCAAAAAGATCTGCCCACCTACCTGACAGCTTGTTATTTAAATACTTAAAATTAATTTCCTCTCCTTACTCTTGCAGAACAGTGCTTCAAAGAATAAATCTTTCCTTAAACATAAATGAAAACTCTAGAAAATAAGGTCTACATTCTCTTTAAAGAAGGTTCAGGATTTCTTTGAGCCACAAACCTAGGAAATCAGTGCTATGAGTGGAACATGAGGAAACGTGTGTGTTCTTTTACAACCACAATAACATACACTTTTCAATTACACGACTGAGAAAAAATGTTGAAACAAAGGACCACTAAACTATTAACTAAGAATTTTTGTCCTATTACTACAGGATTTTCAGTGTTGAAGAACATACTAAGATAAAGTTTGGTTCATGCAACAGAGAAATTTTACACTGTGCTTATGAATAAAATCTTCAAGTTATCTAGCAGTCATTCTCCTAGCAAGAATAAAATAAGGCATTGTTATGAATTATAAAAGAAGCAATGCTTAAGGTGAGTAATTTCTGTCTGTTAGACCATGAATACTTAAAAAAGTTATGTTACAGGATTAGATACGATAACTATTGTGGTTAAACCTCAAATAGAAGCAAAGTATGATGGAGCTGCTCACTCACTCCCCCATTCACCATGGTAGGATGGAGAGGAGAATGGGAAAAAAGTTAAACTCTGCAGGCTGAGATAAGAACAGTTAATGATAGAAATTAAATATTAATATTATTAATAATAATGTAATGAAATGGGAGATAACAAAAAGAGAAAGGGAAAAAAACCACCAAAAGCCACAAGTGATGTATAATGCAATTGCTCACCATCTGCTGACCTATGCCCAGCTGGTCCCCCAGCAGTGGTCGGCTCCTGCCAGCCAACTCGACCCACTTTTTATACTGGGCATGACATTGTGTGGTATGGAATATCCCTTTGGCCAGTTTGGGTCAGCTGTCCCTGCTATGCTCATTCCCAGCTTCTTGTGCCCCTCCTCACTGGCAGAACATGAGACACTGAGAAGTCCTTGACTTAGGGTAAGCACTGCTCAGCAATAACTAAAGCATCAGTGTTATAGCACTATTCACATATTAACAGAAAAAACAGAGCACTGAACCACCACTTACTAGCTACTAGGAAGAAATTTAACTCTATCCCAGCAAAAACCAGGACACAATCTTGTAACAAATGTTTTAAAATACAGCTATAACTAAAACTTCAAAATGTGTATTCCTTTTATTGTAGGATAAAAAGCACCTCGCTACTAATATTTGGTAAATTGTCACCTTAAGTAGAGCAATGTTTTCTTTAAAACCTAATTCTAAGGTATCTCAGATACTGAACCACTAAAGGAATAGCGAAAAAAATCACCTTCCTTTCAGATAAATACAAATGCAAATATTATTAAAATAAAAGAAAATAATTTTTTACTTGTTAGCAAAGACATGCTTTGTAGTGAAATTACTTTTTTATCAATGTAGTTAAAAATGTGATGATGATGATGTTGATAATGACAATGATTATTATTATTAAAACTAAGACATTGTTACTGTTCTAAACTAAAAGTTTACATTGCCCAATAATTTCCTTGAGATATCTGGTAGAAACATAAACTAAAGAAATGTGTCTTTGGTAGAGAGCTGTCAAACAACAGTCTAGAAATATAGCATCACTTCTTCTACATGAAATATGACTACACACACAGGTGATGATAGACAGGAATTTAATCTGTGCCAAGCAGAAAAGCAGCATGAAGTTATGGCTTCTAGGCTAAAGTCAATTCATGAGTTTGTGTTTATCTAAATGTGCTCACAGATTTATTACAAGTGTGATTACAGGTGACAACTATGAGTAAATATCTGAGTAGGCATTTCTGTTTTACTGGTAGCATAGCTAGCCATGTAAAAACAGTGTGGATAGTTCTGTGGACCTTAAATTACTGTGTAGGAAACCTATGAATGAGCAAACAGCTCTGCTGGTTATTCTATTGGTATTATATTTATTTTATTGTATTGTCTAGTTTTAAAGTTTTCATTTCAAAAGTTGTTTTCTCACTACAGATGTTGGAGAGATATATAAAACTGTTCAATATCTTAATGAAAAACATCACAACTAAGAAAAATAGTTGAGGAAATTGTAATCTTAGTTCTCTGAGTCATTAAATACAGAAGTATTAACATGAAAACTAATCTAGTGTATCTGACAGACATACTATATAACATGAACTGATCTTAAAATTCCTCCTCAGATAGGCAGTGTCACATAAGTGTCTCCATATCCAGATGTTAAAGCTTGCCACTTGCCTCACAAACCTATTTTTTATATTGCACACCATATTATGCTATCAATATAAACATGTGTCACAAAGAAGTTTGTTTGCAGAGGCAGAGCTTTGGAAGAGAAAGAAACATAAGAAAAAATCAATACCAAAAGGGAATCAATAAAACAAATTAGATCTGCAGTTTTGTTCTTCCTACTCCTGTTTATATTTTACTTACCAAGGCCTTAACTTTTTTTTTTTACTGTAAAGTAGGTTTTTTCAATTCCTTCAGTGTGCTACATGAAGTGTTCCAGAGCTCAGATCTAACTTTACACAGATACACGAGTCTTGTTTCTTCATTTATGGAAAAAAAGTAAATAAAGGAAAGTAAATAAATATTAAATAGTTACAGCACAAAATCTGAAAGTAATTAATAATCTATAAATTCTGGGAATATGCTTACCCTACGAAGGATTTGCCAAAGGGTGTGACAAAAGGGGCATATTCTGATCTCTTTCCAACATGAACCACTGTGGCTCATCCGCTTTTGTGGATGTGGTGAGTTTGCATCAGTGAAACTAGAGAAAGTCTCGTGCTATGGATTGGGCCTAAAAGCCTTTGAACTTAGCTCGTATAAACTTGGTGCATTTCTGCCTAAAGTAATGCTCAAGCAATGCACTGCAGTACTTGAAATGGCAGCCACGTGGTCTGGGCAGCAATATGCACTGATAGGTACCAACATTTCAGAACGCCAGGTGTAGAGGGTTTACATGGAAAGGGGGTTTTTTTCCAAGGAGAAGAGGAGGAGAAGAGCTGCAGGAGTGGCTTCTGAGAGAAAATGCCTGATGCTATCTGCACACTGAAGAGACAAAGTTCCAGACAGCTCCAAGAAGGACCCACCACTGCCCAAAGCTGGCACCTCTGTGATAACGTATTTGAGAATGGGGACACAAAGTTGTGCAACTGCATCTGGGAGACTCGAGTGAGAATACATGAGAGCAACAGTCCTGCAGAGCGCAAGGTCAGTGCAGAAGGAGGGGCAGGAGGTGCTCCAGGCACCGGAGCTGAGATTCCCCTGCAGCCTGTGGTGCAGCCCAGGCTGAGGCAGCTGTGCCTCTGCTAGCCAAAGAGGGCCACAGAGGAGCAGAGATCCACCTGCCCAGAGAGGACTCCACACCATAACAGGGGGATGCCTGAAGAAGGCTGTAAGCCTGTGGGAAGCCTGTGCTGGAGCAGGGTCCTAGCAGGATCTGTGGTCCTATGGAGACATGAGCCCATGATGGAGCAGGTTTTCTGCCAGGACTTGTGACCCTGGGGAGGACCCAGGTGGGAGCAGCCTGTCCCTGAAGGACCGCACCAGTGGAAGGGACACCCACTGGAGCAGTTTGTGAAAAGCTGCAGCCTGTGGGAAGGAGTCCCACCAGAGAAGTCAGGGAATGACTCTCCTGTGGGAGGGAACCCACTCTTGGAGCAGGGGGAAGGTGTGGGAAGGAGGGAATGGCAGAGACAGGGTGTGATTAACTGACCACAGCAGCCATCCCTGCCTGCTTGTGCCCCTTGGGAGGGGAGAATCCGGAACAAAGTTGTCTGCAAAGAAGGGGCAGAATAAAGGTATTTTTTGTTTTGATCTTATTTCTCATTATCTTTCTCTCTTATTTATTAATGAAAAATGAAGTTAATTTTTCCCAAGTCAACTTTGTCTTGCCCATGACAGTAATTAGTCATCTGTTTTGGTGCGTTTTGTTATTTTTCCCTTGATTTNCAGAGAATTCTCTAATTCCCATTATTCCATTTGTTTTCCCTGACATCAGTTATAATCCTTTGTTCTCATTGATTATATATGCATATGTTCCCTCCCTAAACTCCTCCTTGTGTGTGCCCTCATTGGTTGTACCCTTTCCCTGCCTATTGTATCCGCCTCCCTTTAAATGTGTGTCTCAGCCATTTTATTCGGTTCAGTTGCACCAGACCCGGTTCGGGGAGATAAAGGACTCTCTGGACTTATTGGTGTGGCTGGCCCCTCCTTCACCTCCTTTGCTCCTGGAACTGGTCCCGGGTACACCTGACGGCCCGAGGCAAGGGGCAGGGCTCGCTCTGCCTCTTAGCCGCTACCCAGTCTGTGGCACAGAGACACAGGGGCAGCCCCATATGCCGCGTGGCCCGTGCGGAGCTAGCCAGGGTTGAACGCAAGCCACGGGTCACTGTGACAGTCATCCCTTGTCCTTATCTCAAGATTTTGATTTTAATTTTATTTTCTCCTCCACATCTTGTTGAGAATGGGAAAGATAGAGTGTCTTTAGTGGACATCTGGTGGCCAGCCAAGATCAACTCACCACACTAGCAAATGAAATGTATGTGAAAATAAATATGAATTCTAAGAGAAAAAAAATTGCTCTTCCATTAAGGTTACAACAGGGTTTTTCCTATGAATGATCATGGCTTTAATAAAACATTAAGCAAGCAAAAAGTAAATCTAAGAGTAGATGTAGAATGAAGACAAAACCAGGGCAGAAATTCATGGCATAGAAGGAACTAAAAGTTAGGTACTATTGTATTACCCAAAAGTTTTATTATTTCTTTTCTCAAAGAATAATCAACAGTGAAAACTTTAGGAGGGCATAAGAGCAGGGCATGGAAAGATTGGTCTATAACCTGGAATGAAAAATTAAGGTAATGCTGGTCTTGTGCAAGCAACAAAAAGTGCTAATGTGTCCAAGCACTAGACTAGTTGACTAAGGAGAATCTCTAAAATACATTTAAGTTGGCACAGGTGAAAACCAGAATTGATGACAAAATGTATCAGAAGTAGGAGGATATTCAAATGTAGAAAAAAATAATTATTGTCTACTGATCTCTGGAGTAAGTGCTCATACAAGCTTATACCTTTCTAGATGTACCTTTCTAGGTACTGACTCTGTGGTGTGAACGTCCCTAGTATCAACGGTGACTCCCATATTTTGTTTTAAAGTATAGATAAGATTTCACTACTAGAAAATCCACTTGTTTTAATGTGCTTGAAGTCTAACTGTCTAGAACAAAATAAATGTGTGCTTTTCTCCTAATGTAACAAACTAACATGACAAAAAAGAAAGGACTAGTTCACAAACAGGAATCACCAGAATTTCTAGCATGGCACTGCAGGCTAAAATTAATTCTATCAAAAAAACCCTAAACCGACATCACTCAAATCCCCCACATCTCAGGTCTGTGTTAAAAATAGGCATCTAGAGACAGCTCAGCTGAGCTCATATTTTCAGTCTAATCCCTCCCAATAGTGATACAGAGTTTTAGCTTACTTTTCATGGTCAGATTTAGCTTGCAAACACTTGGTTAATGTACTTGAAATACCATTTACGTGTAGGAGGCATGTACTTTAAAGTAGCAACGTGTGTGTGAAGCTTTAAAAGTGTTGCAGTGTACTGGCTACATGGAGAAGAAAATAACCTTGTTAGATGTCGCACTACAGTAACCTGTTCCCCACGTCAAGTGATGAGCTTTGAGGTCACAAATTTACCCCTGTGAGAATGATGAGTATTTACTTCACTACTATAAATCAATCCCAAAAACCAAAGGAATATATGGGTATGAACTTGTCCTACTATCAGCTTGGTCTGCTTATGACGCTGGTTGCAGGTTGCCCGGGGTCTGCAACAGTGTCTGACAGCCGAACGTGTCCCGGGCGGGATCTGGCTCATACAGTAGCTGGTGTCGCTAGGAGCAGACTGCAAATCGATGTAAAAATAGCGCTGGTAAAGGCAAAGGATGAGACAGGGGCTCTCTGCACAGCTCCAACCTTTCATTACAAGCGAAGCATGTGAGCAAAGAAGCAAATGGTGGAAGAACAAAGCCCTTTTGTATGGGAGTCAAGAGGGGCAGAAGAAAGGGGTACAACCAGTGGATCCTGTATATTGTGGGGTCACAGGGGAAAACATCCAATGGGACAAACTCAGGGGAGGGTTCTAGTTGAATGAACAAACAGGGCACCGAATGCAACAGACCTTTCCAGAAATCATAGATATTCCATAAGGGATATGCATAAACATAAGGGCATACATAAAACTGGGTGGGGAAATCTTGAACCTATAACAGAACAATATGCAAAACACAGTTCCCCGGGGAACACGGGAACTCTCCGTGACCAAAAGTTAGACTCCAGTGCCCTGGGTGCTTGTCCACCAGGAATTTGTTGGTGTGGATGCTGCAGTTGCTGCTATATGAACTGCAACACGCTTACTACCTGCAAAGTTTTTAGCATGTCTAGCACTAACTTTCCAGGACCTGATTTTCAGACAGAAGTAAGGTCTGACTTCATTTGTGTGTTTTTACATTTACTTGATATGTAGCTATTACATCAACACCCCTACAGAGCTGTCAGCTCCTCTCAGAACCCTTCCTTAATAGCTGGTATCTTTTTTTACATGGGTGTGCACCTGAATATTGCGTGCACACAGGTGTGCATGTCCCAAATGGATTGTGCAGTCACTTTGGAAATCATGTTTAAGGTGATTTTTTAATTAAATTCTATCGTGACTGGGTATTAAAATAGTCAAGATGCATTCACATTCAGCAGTTTGTTTTACCATCTTTGTCGCTCTTGCTTCGGATCTCTCACTCATATCTCAGAGGCTCAAAATCTACTCAACTTCATCAGATGTTAAAACAGTTTTCTCCAGGCTTAACAATATGGTCAGCTTCTGTCCCATGTTCATTTGCAATCTTAATTTCCAAACTGAAGGCACTGGAACTGCATAACTATCAGCAGAGTAATGACATCTCTCCATCTGCCCTTAAACAGAAGGAAAACTATCCTTGAAATGAACCCGTTGCAAGCTTTATACATCTTATCTTTTAAAATTATCTTCCAATTCATTTACACTACATCTGTCAATGAACAGTTTGCCCACTGCTAGTGCCTATATCAATATCTAAATGTATCACTAGAAATTGCCTCTCTTTTCTTTGGAAAGTGTGGCTCTGTTTCCATGGGAAAAAATAAGTTATTTTAACTGAGACATGATAAATTTATCTTCCTTCAGGGGAAAAAAAAAAAAAAAGCATACATTTGTTGTTCTCTTACCACTTGGCTTCCTCACTCACATTTATTTTCTTCCAAAACAAGAATTCTGAACACAGTTAATTTTTATTTCTATCTCTACCTTTTTTTGGACAGTTTGCCTACTGTCATCTCCATAATATTGTCAAACTCAGTCTCTACTTTAACCATGAGGTTGTTGGTATTCTTATTTCTTCCTACTGTAGTGCTGCAGTCACTGCATCATTTATGATTCCCATGCAGCCCTACTTCAGAGAACAACAAAGTGATACAGCCTGATTATCATTCTGGTCCAAGGCAGTATCAGCTTCTTGAAAGAAATGAGGCAAAAGGAAAGGAAATAGATACCGATGGAGTAGGTAAATGACAACTAAAGAAGAATATATTAACTAATAAATAATTTTAAAGTTCTGAATAAAAGCCTTGAGTTAAGGAGCTGTTTAGTATTGTTGTTGACAGAGTATAATATGCAGGATAAATATCATGAAAATAAGATTTCAGAATATCATCTAACTCCACTTCTTTTTAGAAGACATTTGGAAATGTCTGCATTTAAGCATAAGGCACTCACTCCATTTATCTTCTTATGTTTATATTCATTAATATCTGAGGCAAACCAATTTAGGAAGGACGTGAGTAAAAATGGGTTTCTTCATAACCTTTAGGAGCGCTGAATCAAGTCATTCTTTTAGGAAGGCATTTAGGAAGCCTAAGAGGTTACTCTTAAACATATTTAAAGAGCAACCAACCAGCAAAGAAATATTTCAGTCCTATTTGAAGAAGGCATCTCATTTTTTCATTACTATCAAGATATAAACTTATATTTAAGGAACATAATTATTCTGTTGACTCTCTGGATTAGCTATCATTCAGCAAGGAGGAGCTGCAATTTAAAACATCTTCTTCAGACATCCTGTTGTGATAGGGCACTCCTGTGTGTCAGGGTTTCATAAAAAGTTAGTGACCTGCAGGAGGCACAGTCTCAGGATTGTTCAAAGCACAGTCACCCACAGCTAACCAAAAGGATATATCAAGCAGAGAGTTATCTTTGAATTCTCATTTTGTTTGATAATTATTCATGACACCCAAGATTATGCCTGTCTGTGCAAATTTAGGCTATGGACTACTTTCCCAGTGAAAGAATACTAAGTAGAACCTCCCTAAAGCCTCTCTCTGTTTAGGAGCGTTGAGATGTGAAAGTGTCTGGAGTTTACCTTTATTGTTAAAATACCAGCAGAAGAAATTTATTATTCTTTCCTATCTGAATTCAGTTACAAAAACTCAATGCCATGTTTTGCAGTTTCAAATTCCCAAAATGCTGACCAACAAAATAGCACACATGATTCTTGTTCCTCATGCTGAAGTCAGTTTTGAAACCCAAAAATTATCAGACAAGATAGAAAGAAAATTAATTGGAGGAACTGATCTCTTCCATGATTGGCAAACCTGCTTTCCAGTCTATTCCTTTTCTATGAATTGTTTCAGGGTTGAACTCAATGGATGCTTAGTACAAAAATGTTGTAGCCTGCAGTGAAGCAATGGGGAATTAAGTCTTCTCACTGCCAAAATATATAACAAAAGCTATCTGTTCAGCTCTGCACCTAATGTCCGAAGGGGAGTACACCAAGATGCTAACAGAGTAATAACCAATCCTGAGTTGCCATGAATGACAGTAGTATGAGGGGAAAGGAGAAAAACTGCAGCTTAAAAACAAACAAAAGATATCCATACATTTAAAAAATGTCACTATGGTCTTGAAAAGGATTTGAAAAGGATTGTGGCCTTGAGCTCTGGAGCATTTGATGCATACATAGCAACCAGGTCTTTGACAATTTTTCAGGACACAAAAATCCTTTCTTAAATCATTTTTTATAGAAACTGAAAGATAAATACTAAAGGAACATCAAAGTCCAGTATGTGATGCCTCTTCATTTCTTATAAGCTTTCTGACCTGCTCTTGAATATAAGCACCAAAATTGTTGTTCAAATCCTATAAGCCCCGCACAGGAACTACAGCAGGCAGTCTGTTCTTACAATACAGATCATTCTGCTTTTTCTATCCTCACTCAGATTACATAGCTAAAATAAAGCCTTTTAACGATGAACTTGTTTTCATGAATTTCCAATGCCAATCCAGATATTTCTATAATTTCTTTTTAATGTATTTATACCTTTCCACAAAAGCAACGGTGCAAATTGAATTCTTTTTTCTAGCATTCTTTACAAAAAACCAGTTATGTTGTATGCATTCTATCTAACATTTAATGTGGTAGAACATGTATTTCACATTGTACTACCTAAGAATGAAAACTGTTTCAGTGCTGCACTTTTTAGTACTTCTCTTTTCTAAATGTATAGGCTACTACTCTTTGTGAATAATCAGTGAATTTTGTTCTATTACCTTTAGTAAAAACTAAACCATGTCCCTTTGTAAACAAATTTAGTCAAACTGGCAAAGTTTTTGTGCAATGAATAATTGGATATTGGAATATCTTTGGATAGAGAGAACTGGGTGGTAGTTTTTTGTTTTGTTTTGTTTTGTTTTGTGGAGATTTTACCCCCTTTTTTTCCCTTTGTTTTTGTGAAGAAATGCAATTACTTTTACTCTATACTATAAATTACAATAAAAAGCTTGGAGATATAAAAGGTTTCACATTATCCTTATAGACCTTGTTTTAAATGCAATAACATTTTTAGATCATTAATTTTCTTATAAAAGCAAAAATATTTTTATTTTAACAGAATTGGCACTGTCTTGCTGCCCAGTCTTGCTTACTGCTTGGATTTTTGGCTTTAAATCTTGTTTTTCCTATCTATTTCAGACTTATGCAAGGCTCAGTCATTCTCAAAGGTTCTATCCTGTGACCCACTGATCTTAGTTTTCCCTTTGGTGCTGACTTCCATAAATTGGATCATTATGTTCTCCCTTTGTAGAGACAGAAGGTTGCATGACCCACACTTAGAAATCAACAGAAGAGAAAGTGAGCCTAGTGTATAAAAGGGATTATTACTCCTGCTGTGGGATTCTGCAGTTGGTAACATGCTCCTTTCTGTCCTCAGAGCTTTACTGCACTTTTGCTAGCTCACAAGGTGATAAACCACTTTTCTCTAAAAATCTGTCCCTCAAGCATCATTGCTCAAAAGCTGTGTGTCTTCCCTGTCTGCCATTCTGGAATGCTGCTTTACAAGGCATACATTTTCATGGTAAAGTTAATCCCTGTAGACAAGAATAAATTTGTACAGTGGAGGATACAAGGAGTTCTCTATATAGGGGGCCAAATCCAGTCAAGAGCTCCATCACACTATCTCCATCTGGAAGCGTGTGAAAAATCCTGGTGAAAGAATAAAGACTAAGCTCAGTTTTAGGAGAGCAGATGCTGGACATCTACA
>WEIT01027083.1:27308-41625 GCA_013389985.1 Dryoscopus gambensis
ATATCCATTCCTGATCCACAGTACGATCATAGAGAATTTTAGGTTGGAAAAGCTCTCTAAGATCATAAGGTTGAAATGTTAATTTAGGACCACCCTATTCACTGTTAAACGGTATCCTGAAGTGCCACATCCACAAATTTTTGGAACAGTTTCAAGGATGGTAACTTCACCACCTCCTTGGGCAGCCTACTCCAATGCCTGACCACCCTCACAGTGAAGAACTTTTTCCTAACGTCCAATCTAAGCCTTCCCTGGCACAGCTTGAGGCTGTTTCCTCCTGTCCTGACACTTGCTACTTGGGAGAAGGGACATCTCCACTGTGTCTTTTCTTATTCTCAACTTTCTATTCCAGAATAAAATTATCTTATTATTCGTAATTCTTACACTTATTATCTTTAGTACTGCTAAATGCTAGCATTATGAATATAGACAGTTATCCCCCTCCACAAAAAAAAATTCTGATAAATTCAAGTTTTCCAATAACTATCTTTGTACCAGATTAATCTTCTGGAGTAGGAACTTTTACAAGATTGTTGGATAGAAATTAATTTCAGCAAACTCTGATTTTCCTCCCTCCTCCTTGGTATATTAAGTCTAGTTGTCTAGAACATCAGACATTTTGGCTATTAAAACGTCTTGCTTCCTGACTCCTGTCTTTCCTAATGAACTGTCAAGTCATCTGTTCTGCCCATGGTCATGATTTACTAACCATAACTGAGAGTGATATTTTATGACATGCATTTGTCTAATTTGGATGGCATTTCCATGTAGCAATTTTACCAGGGTGAACCTTATGCTATTGGTAGACCAACTAAGATTTTAATAGTATCAAATCAACTTTTGAAATCTGTTTGAGAAACTGGCATTTCATTAAAAGAAAAAAAAAATAAAACAAACAACCTTCTCCTGTAATCATATACAAGAATATTCAAGGCTGAATTTTTCTGCTAAAAAAATTGGTGCTGTCACATTGCATAAATTCCCAGAGAAGAAAGCCAGTATCAAAGAATCAGATGTCTGTTGGAACTAAAAATGAAGTTGAAATGTCTTGACTCTTGTACGGTCTTGGTTGTAAACAGCAAGCTCTCACATTGAAACACACATTTTTAATATCATTATTTTTTCTGTACCAGAGCAGCTCATATATAATTAAAAGTATGCTTTGATAATAAAATCTGTTCTTAAAGTCTTTCAAATAAATTGTTCTCTTTCGCTCTTGACATATAATATTAGATATTGAGATAAGATTTGAATACTTCATATTCTTATTATAATTAGAAGCCTACTTCTCTAGATTTTGTGTTCTCAAAGTTTTTAGCCAATACCACAGCTAAATGCAGGAAGGAGAGACACAACAGTTCTTTGTCAAACACCGTGTATGAACCAGAGACTATAAATATATGTGTATGTGTGTGTGTGTGTTTGCACATGCACAAGTGTGTGTGAGAGACAAAAAGAGAAAATCCTTCTTTATTGTGGTGAAATGCAAAAGTATCAACTAAGAGTCATGGCAAGCATACAAGAGCATGCATTCAGCTGTTCTAAGCTTACACGACTTACACAAAACAGATCAATGCACTGGGAACATAATATTTCACATATGGTTTTATTTAAGACTTTAAAATAGGTTGATTGATTAATCAAATGATATTGCCAACAGAAAGTAAAAGTCTTATTTGGATATGACCTATGTATCTTTCTAGCATGCTGAGTTCCCCAAAAAAGAGGATGACTCCCAAATATTATGCTAATAGTATATTTTCCCTTAGTTTCGAATATATTTTACATGTAATCAACCCAGACTACGGAAGAAAAATTGAATCTATCCTCACACTGATGACATAGCAAAAAGCTATTACATTTTCCAACAGAAGCTTTTCTCTTATAGTTAAATATATGATGATACAGTACTTAGAAATTTCAGCACTTCCTAATCTCAGCACTTTGATCAAAATGAAGAGAGTCTCACCATGCTTCCGAAGTATATAAAAATCTGCAAATGACCAGCACCTGTAGCAAAATAATTTCTACAAAATAAATATAAATGGCATCTGCTGCTCAGAATACTTCAGCCTTATAACTGGAACTTGAAAGGCACATTCTAAGCAAAAATGCTGTTGAGATAGCATTTTTTTAGAGGCTTGTGGGAAATTAGAGGTCTATCAATGACATGCATCATCCCTTCAAATGAACTGTGGAATCCAATAAAATAAGTGTTCAGATTCCACATACTTGGAAGTGGGCAAAAAAATGTTTAATTTCTCCTGATTTCATGCAATGGTTTTTTCGTTATGATACCATTTTTGGCACTTCTGAAATTGAAAAACTAAGCAAATAGTCTAAATGTTAAAATAGCTTGGTAGGAGTGGCTTAGGAGGATTGAGGATTATGCCTGACATATTACTTGAATAATGAAGTCCTATTTCCATGGTAGAAGCACCGTCACACTTTGTCAGGCTTAGCCAAGATGCAGAACCTCTGCAAATGTATAAGAAAGGATGCAGGGCAAAATCAAAGAGCTCTGATCAATGTCCTCTTGTAGGGGTGTTTTAGCAAATTACTGCACCAAAGTGAATGTCCTGCCTAATGCCAGAAGCTTTCAGCTTTCTAAGAGAGAACTGCATATTCTGGTCTAGCAAGACCACACAAACCCCATCTTTACATTAGCAGTTAAAATTATTGCTTTGGAATGCAAACTGAAAGTGCTAGAACATATTTCCTTTTCATCACCTCCTCCACAGGGGCAGTAAACTTTGTTTCAAAAAAGGCAGGGAGAGCTGGAGATAGATGTATCACATCAGCCTAGCAAGATTCACTAGAGGACGTGTGTCAAAACCCAAAGCATTCAGTATTACAAGGGTGGCCAGCACTGATAAGGAGAATAGAAGGAAATAATTTTTTAATCTGCTTAGCAAAGATGGCAAAAAATGTATGTTGTTTTCTGGGTGACAAAGATACAGACCAGTGTGCTAGTACATCTGCAAAAAAGCCCAAACCAAAAGTCTCTCTGGAGTCTGAGAAATTATTGCATTTTACTTTCATGAAAGACATTTCCCATGGAAAACATTTTGTCCTTATAGATAGAGTAGACTTGTCCTTATAGGTAGTGTCTACTCTGGCACCACTCCTGAAATGTACATCACATCCCTTAGTATTTACTTACTAAGTTTTCAACAATGTAATGTTGAAAACCATTTCAATTATTTGTTAATTTAGGCATTCATCATGTAATTTTCCCTAGTATTGATGTAATTCTGAGGCTACTGAACTATAACAATATCCGTGTATTTCATAAACCCTTGTTTCTTTTCTATTAAGTTAACCCTGCTACAAGTTAGTTATAATTTCTAGATTACTTCTTTTCCTCATTAAAAGAAAAACATAATTAATTTCTTCTTTTATCATCCTTGCAAAGAAATATGTAGACTGCACAGTTTTGCCAAAGAAATCTTAGAAAGAAGCTTCAGAATAAATCCTGGTTATATTGAAGTCAAATGCATAAGCCAAATGTGGTCCTTAACTTTTGGCATATATATTTATCATCTGAGTCTAGCAGATAATCTAATACTTTATAAATCTTTCTCTTCAAAACAGTAAGCTTTTTCTGAATGTTTTGTGCTTTGATAAGAAACAGGACTAGCACATTTTGTCAAAGTTATTGCAACGAGAATAATATTAATTGATAATACTAGAACATCATAATTATATGATATTATCTTGAAACTACCCTTTTACAGAAGATTGAGGGGATATTATTGTCATTAGTATGAAAGATTCTGGTATAAGCAACATATAGAAATACACTAGAATGATTAGAGTACATGGTTCACTACACATAGAGATGACATGAAGAATAAACAGAGATTCAAACAGAAGTAATTAATTCAGTGCACTAAGAAAAATGCATAATTTCAGGCATCAGAATTGAAATTCTTGAAAAAAAAGTAACAAGTTTTTCAGTATAATTAACTAACGAAAAAAACCTGGTTTTGCATTGAGTGACATTTATGGTGGTTTTTCTCCAAAACCCCTAAAGATAAACATACTTTTTGGTCTATTAGAGACTTTATTGCTTTAGCTTTGTAATACCATGTGATTTTTAAATGCATTTCATAAGTTTTATGAAAGCCACACATTTTTTTCAAAAGTCTCAAAAAATGGTTGCTTTTTTAAGGTCAAGTGATTGAAATTAAACAACTTTTGCAATAATTTTAAACTAGAAAGGATTGACTAAATGGAGAGAAGGTGTTGCCTGGGGAATAATTAAATTGGAAAAATTGTCTATTTTGTCTAGAAATGTTGTATTTAGCACTAGAACTAAAATCCTGCCTGATGCCTCATCTCTCAGGGGATCAGAGGTTTGGGTCAGCATAAACATTCTCATGTGAGGATTCTCTTTACTCCCTCAATGCCTAGACTAAATCTTTTTCAAGTCAAGACACAGAAACTTTAGGAAAGTAATTTAGGAAAAAGGTGACATTTTAGAAAATTTAGGGAAAAAGATGACAGTTCATCATCAAGAATAGCAAGTAATATCCCTATTAGAATACTCAGGGGAATAAAGAAACAGAAATTGAAGACATTGCATTGTCACACTTTTGACGAAGAAAGTTGATTCAGGGCACACCATATACAGCCGTCCTGTTGGATTGCTTCATTAACCTCAATTGTCTCTTTGTTCTGACCAAAACTTATCAAACTCCGACTGTATAGAAGAGCTACTATGAAAATAAGGATATTTTATGAAAGCAACACACAAAACTTCTTTCATCAGAATACTTTAATGATAGTTCTTGGTCCTCCAGTTTTCTCTGTTTTCCTCCATGGGAATTCATAAAATGGCAGAGTAAATTTGGTCAGTTTTAAGGATAGCAACTGGCTGCATTTCTGAGAGAGGATCTTTGTCACAAAGTTAAATTAAATGCATCATTTTAAGTCTCCTAAAACCCATGCTTAGAATTATGACAGAAGAGTTTCAGATACTATAAATTCCAACAATTCTGTGTATAAGTAATCTGTTAATATAATAATTTTCTTTTCTCTTTTAATGCCTAAAAGACAATTTTAATATGCAAAATGAATTTTTAATATTGACATTTAAGATTAAATACAAACATTTAATATTTTAAACATATATCTGCTAAACCAAATACAGCACTTCAAGTGTCATAAGTTTAGGGGTATTCATGCTTTCTGAATTCATTTTTTCTGGATCAGATTATTTAAAGACTTTAGCAGGTCCCTTTTTTTAGAAGATTTTTCTTCTTGTTAGAACTGCTTTATTACCTAGCTGTTCTTTAAATAGTTCTTAAGAAAGCAATTTCAATATAATTTCCATTATCAGTGAAATAATTATATCTTGTGTGTAGAGAGCATGATGTGTGAGAGTGAAAAGGAATTCTATTTAAATACCCCAATATCATGGGGAAGCATATTCTAGTATTTTCCTGAACTTTACAGGTCCAGTTCTCAAACACAATCTTTGGTTCACACTTTTCTTACTGGAAAGACTTGCCATTCCTTAATGGGTAAGGACAATTGCATTTCATTTGCAGCTTTACAAGAATTTTTTTTTTCTGAGATGTAAGTGCTCTTTGTAAGTAATTCCTTTCCTGAACATAAATACTCACTCATACACAGAATTCCACACAAGGTTTTAACAGTATCTGACAATATGGCACTAAGATTTCATTGCTACTGAGAATATTTTGCTTAATGCATAAAATCATGCAGGTCACAGCCAGTCAGTGGACACAGATAATTTCCTCTTTAGTTCCCAAGAGCTGAGCTCCAAATTTAGCAGAGCTCAGGAAGGACATCAGTTGGAGTGAGTCCAGAGAGGAACCACCAGAATGATTAGAAGCATGGAGCACCTCTCCTGTTCAGAAAGGATGAGAGAATTGGCTTTGCCAAGCCTGGAAAAGAGGCAGCTTAGGGGTGACCTAATTGCTGCCTTCCAGTACCTGAAGGGAGCTACAAGAAAGATTGTTTACAAGGGCATTTACAAGGTAGTGACAGGACAAGGGGGAAGGGTTTTAAACTGACAGTAGGTTTATATTAGGTATTATAAAGTAATTCTTTACTGTGAGGGTGGTGAGGTACTGGCACAAGTTGCCCAGAAAAGCTGTGGCTGCCCCATTCCTGGAAGTGTTCAAGGCCAGGCTGGGTGGGGCTGGGCGCAGCATGGTCCAGTGGAAGGTGTCTTGCCCATGTCAGGGTTGGAACTAGATGATCTTTGAGGTCTCTTCCAACATAAGCTTTTCTATTATTCTCTTATTTTTACTATTTTCCTTGAGTGTTTTCTCTTTTCTGAAATAAGATAATATTAGGAACTTGAAAGTCAATGTGATTTACTCAAAAGTTTCCATGATGTTCAAAGCACAGCTGGACTTTTGACTATAATTCAAAAATGCTAGAGCATAAACAGTTTGTAAGAACTTCCACGGTCTTAAAATGTGTTTCAGATCCTTCTGATTTTACAATCCCATTCTATAAAGATGGCTTATCAGTTCAATTTGAAGCAGTTTATAGGTTTTAAACCAGCAGACATCCTATTTCAAACATTAGAGCATTGAAACAAGTGCAACTTTTGCACTTCTTTGACAAATCAAGAAAAGAAAATAATAAAAACAAAAACCCTGAAACCCCCACCAATAAAGCAACCATGAGTCATCTCTGAGTCATCTCAGTCTGTGAATATCCAATATTCAGATTTTGCATTACATAACCCAAATTGCCAACTACTTGTTTCAGAGGACAAAGCTTCAGAACAGATATTAACAAAAATAAAGACTATTGATATGAAAGACTGTGAGAAATCAGAAGATGGCAAAACTGAACAATCCTGTCACCTCATCAGCAAGACACTAGAGAAATAAATCTTATTACTGAATGCATTCTTTACAGTATATTTGCCCTATGAAAATATAAGATAAGGCAAGTAAAAGTCCTCAATAAATAATGGGTTTACTGTGCTGTGTACTCTTTAGATTTTCTGTCCTCAAGGAATTGGCTGTCTCAGAAGATTTTCAGTAATTTTTTCAATTCGCAATGAACAGATAAGTACAGAATGCTCACTTCTAACTTTAAAATAAGACTGACAGATGGATACCAATTTACACACCTCCTCATCTGTTGCAAGCCAAACTTTTCCAGAAACGGGATAAGACAGCAGAAAGCAAGACCAATATATTTTCTTAAAAGGTTGTGAAAGTATTCCTTAGTTTAAATCATAGCAATATTATTTTGCACTAGCTATTTGACTTAAAGTGCTGCAATGACTAAAACAAAGATAAAAGAAAAAATGAGCAAAAAGCTGTTTTGCATCAAGACCCTGATAACGCATTTCATAGTTAGCAACTACAAATGCGAGAGCTCTGATTGAATTGAACAATGTATTTTAAACCAGATTAAATACTTAATTTTTGAACTTTTTTACCCCATTTGTTTATTTTAGATAGCTTTAATGTAAAAATAGTCATCAAACAAAATGCTTCTAAAACATTAACATTTAAACATTCAGGAATGCTTGTCGGAGCCTGTCAGTTTATATCAAACAAGCTTTTTTTAAAAAAAGAATGCAGACTGATAATGGTAAAAGTCCCAAAAAAGCAAAAATTCTCCACATATTTAGAATAATTTGCTTTATAGGTAAAAATGCCATTTTTAACAAAAAGAATGCAAATTAAATTACTTCAGGAGGCCTGTTGAAATCCAGATATAGAGTAC
This sequence comes from Dryoscopus gambensis, assembly GCA_013389985.1. NCBI lineage: Eukaryota > Metazoa > Chordata > Aves > Passeriformes > Malaconotidae > Dryoscopus > Dryoscopus gambensis. The sequence goes on from WEIT01027083.1 coordinate 35,037, forward strand.
ACTAATAGTCATAAATTCAGGTTAAAGATTAAAAATTATGGCAGAAAAAACCCCAAGGTCAGTAGTGTATGAGTGATTGAATGCAAGATTTATCCTAGTGAAATAGGGGATTAAGCCCTAAAGAGCAAAACAATTATTTAGATGCAGAAATCCATGTTTTTAAATAAAATAACACTTCACTAAATCTTACATCTGTAGAAAGCATACTAACTTGAAAGCTGTGGTGTTTCATGATTAAAACCAAACGAGCAGAGACCATGGCCAAAGACAAGCAGGTTAATAAAAAATACTAATTGTTTAGTAAAGATGTATTTTTCTGCTGCACCCATACTCTCTTATCATTCTAAAGAAGAAAAGATTGTATTCTCTAGTTAAAGCTCTCCAGATCATCAGAAAACTCATCAAGGGTACTTAAAATGGTTGAAGGAAGACTGCATGTCAATTCAGCTGAGGCACTCTTTAGATAATTCAGTTCCATACTGCCAAAGTCTCTGTACAGAACAAAAACCTTAAACCTGGCATGATTCCTAATGCAGTCTGGGTTTTTTTGTGCTATTCCAAGACCGTTTCTGTTGCAGCCATTCGGTATCGATTGTCATAGATCATTTCTCATCCTTAAGTAGGTTCATTTTCATTCCTGGTACATTAAGTACTGTTTCAACCTCAATCTGAATTGCTGTTTAATAAGATAAATAATCATAAGGAGTAATTACCCACCATTTAAGCTGATTTACAGCTGTTGCAGTGAGGCAGCAAGATTATCAGGAATATTACATACATATTTCTATTCCTTTGCCTTCTATCTTAGAAAACAAATGGTTTTAAGTTGTCTAAACTTGGACTAAGAGACAAAAAAATTGCAAAATTTCTCACACAGTCTAAATTTAAATATCTCATTTTTCCTTAGGAAATCTCTTTAGTATTTGTTTTTCAATTCTCGAATCTGTTTAATAATATCTACTTACTATTAATTATCTATTTACTTTGTGTTAAGATATAAACATTCTGATCAAAATATCAAAAATCTGAGTGAATCCCTAGAGCAGGTTACCCTGCCCCTGTAAAGCATCAATTTCACCTACATCATTTTTGACAGGAATTTGTCCAATCTTTTGTTATCACTGTCACTGGTAATAGAAACTTTGCAACTGCATGATGCATTTTAATCTGCAATTAGTTCCTGTTCTGTATTGGACTATCTACATCTTCATCTCTGCCACCTGAGCTGCAGCTTCTTGTCTCATCCACTTTGCATATTGAAAAAATGGTTGTAAGTTGTCTGCTGTAGCTTTTTATGTTTTGGAAGGTTTCTATATTCCATATGAATTCTATATTCTTCAAGGTAAGCAGACTTAAGTAGGTCAATCTGTTTTCACAAATAAATTCACTAACCTCTGATTGTTCTCATTGCTTTTCTCTGGACTTGCCAGTAGCTGCACATATTTCTAAATCAGTCACACATGAAGCGTTAGGGTTTTTTTTCAACTGAGAGCTATATTGCAGAGCTTAGTTAAAAAAATGTTTTGTTTTCTGTATGTTTTCCCTGTCCCAAACCTTCTGGTTGTACATCTCAGGATAGTCCTATTTGGGCAGCAACATGGCTTTTATATTTCATTTTTACCTTTGATCTCATGAGCCCTTTCTTGGCATCCCTTACCAGAGCAGTTTGCTCTTATGCAAGATAGTATTTTGAGGTTATACATATTGGTTTACATATTCTTCTCCCCTATGTGATTGCTCCAGTTTGTCATGATAATTTCAAAATCTGAACCTTCCAGTATGCTTCATTCTCAAAGAGGTAACTGCAATTTAATATGAATCTCTCTGTTCCATCACATATTGGGTTTGCATGGCCAAACTTGGTAGCAGGGGGGCTACCAGGAATGGTTTCTGTGAGAAGCTGCCAGAAGCTTCCTCCATGTCTGACAGAGCCAATCTCTGGATGTGCCGCTGGTCAAGGCAAGGCCAAATAGAAATGGTAATAACGCCTCTGTGATAACAGATTTAAGAAGGAAAGGAAAAGTTATGGAGCAGTTGTAATTGCAGCCAGAGAAGAGCAGAGTGAGAATGCGTGAGAGGAATAACTCTGCAGAGACCAAGGTCAGTGGAGAAGGAGGGGCAGGAGGTGCTCCAGGCACCAGAGCTGAGATGGAGAGAGAAGCCCGCGCTAGAGCAACCTGTCCTCGAAGGACTGCACCCCATGGAAGAGTGACCCATGATGCAGCAGTTTGGGGAGGACTCTTGCACTTGGGCTGGACTCACACTAAAAAAGTTAATGGAGACCTATCTCCCAGGGTGGGGACCGCATGTGGAGCAGGAGAAGGACTCCTCTCCCTGGGCAGCAGGAGAAAACCTCAGGTGATTAACTGACCCCAACCCCCACTCCTTGTCTCCGTGCACCACTGGGGGAGAAAGTAGAGCTGGGAAAGAGGGAGGGGTGGAGGAAAGGCATTTTTTAAATTTTACTTATTTTACTCATTTTACTTATTTCTTATTATCCTGCTCTGAAATTGTAGTAATAAATTCAATCAATATCTCTAATTCAAGCCTGTTTTGCCGTTGATGGTATTTGATGAGCGATCTCTCCCAGTCCTTAACTCATGAACCCTTCATTATGTTTTCTCTCCCCTGTCCAGCTGCTGAGTGGAGTGAGAGAGCAGCTTTGGTTGGTGCCTGACATCCAGCCAGGGTAAACCCACCACACATCATTAGATTTTTACTAAAAGTAGCAACTAGAAATAGGCCTAGAATAAGCATTTTAGAGTTCAACAACATTGGGTCAGTGCACTCTTCCCACCTAATTAATAACTTCCAGCAGCTATTCTTAGAATGTAGTTTTCTAGCTATTTTTATATTCACCACCTAATCCTATCTAGATTTTTTTTAGATTCCTTTGGAAAGTCCAGACTGAAGCAGAAAATCAAAAGCAGTACTATATACTCCCTCTCTTTCCACCTAACCATGCTGCATAAAGATTATAAAATCCACAGTTAGACTTGTATGACAAAACTTATTCTTACTGAACCCACTGGCAGCCATTCATCGCCTTCTTACCTGTCAGGGGCTTAAAATAATGTATTTATTCTACAGTGTTTTCTTGTCATGAAGATTTACTTTTTCTAATTTCATTCTTCATACAATGTTGCCTTTATTCCAAAGATTTTACAGCCTGGGGAAAATAAGTCTAAGGGGTTCTTTACTTTAAATATATTGACAAATAAAGTATTACTTAATCCTCAGTCTATTGGGTCATATGAAAACTGAGGCTACTTAAGAATCTAAATTGTGACAGGATTAGGCAGAAAGTTCTTTTTTTTCATACAGAAATCTCATTAAAAGGTATGAAAGTAAAGATTAGTGTTCAATTCTCAGTGGGGAAAAGAGTGAGCAGTGGCAACCCCCAGAGCTGAAAATGCCTAGCAGGTTCAAATAGCAATTAGGAAAAATAATGGACAGTATCTCCAGCAATAGATATTAAAATGTATGTTTAGAGATGTATGTTTTAATACCTCTAAAGATGCTGAAGCAGAAAAAAAAAGATTACAGATATTACCTACTACATGGGACTACGATGTACTCTACAAAATGGACAGGCTCCTGTGCTTTTCCCAGACAGTACTTTCTGTTGCCATCAATGGACACATGATCTGAATCAACAAAATAATTTCCATATTTTTAGGGTAGAAATTTTCCATACATAACTGAAAAAAAATCCACAGGAACAAAATAAATCCTAATAACATAAGATGATGGCCACATTATCACTCAGGTGCAAGCTCTTGGGGCCAAGATAGATCACTGAAGATATTTGTTCCATACTCAGAAGGCTAAAAGGAAAACAGACATTAGGTAATAGAAACTGTGTGAAGAACCGAACTAAGAACATCACAAAGCTATCATAGAAACTCATGATTTTCCCAAACCTAAGATTCATTCTGTGAATGGATTCTTTACTCAAAAAAGATATGGTATATTTGGAGATGGTCCAAAGGATATCCACAAAGATGGTATGAAAAATGTTTTGTGTGAGCAATGACTAAGTAAGCTAGGACTATTTAGTCTGAGAATGGGAAGACTGAGAGAAGGCTATATAAAATTATGAAGGCCACAAAAAGGCATATAAAAGTATTAGCCAGAAGTTATGAAATATAACCAGCAGGAGCAAGGTCAAAAAGAAAATAACGGATAATGTTTTATCCAGGCAGTGTGCATATCCATATCCAGAGGATTTTGTGCATCTGAGAAGTTTATATGGAGCAGTAGTGCAGAGAATTGAGAGCAGAGAGTTGCTAAATTAAAAAAAGCAACATCTGAGATAAATGTGATTTCTCTGCCAAAAGTGATGGCTGGCTGGAAGATCTTTGGGAAAAGTGTCGCGGTCCCTCTCCTTCTCGGTTCTTTGGTCAGCGTTAGGGACAATGTATAGAGGAATATCTTTCATGACCTAGCATTCTTGGTCTTTTCTCACTTCAGTAAAATTGCGAACCACTGCTGGAAGTGAAAATAAGGACATGAGTGCTGATGAAGAAATGTAAAGTCATTTAGTAGATTATTAGATTTTGTCAAATACTGGATTTAGGATTTTTTTTTAACTTACCAAATAAAAAAAGTTCTTTACAGTTATTAACTCGAACAAGAAAAAGACTACTATTACATGCAAATGAAAATCTGAGAAATAAACCAAACCAACCAACTAACTTGAAGTTCTAGATGTGAGCTTTTTTTCCTCAATAGCCTTTGGTATTATTCATATTAACATAATACTGTCACAACAATTGAAAAACTGTCCAAGACTAAAGATCAGCATTAGTAAGAAATCGTGCTACTGTTGCATCATGGAGATATTAGATTTCAGTGTACTCTGTGTTCTTGACATCTTGCTGGAGGAAAGAGCCTTCTGAAGTAACAAACAAACAAGAAGTTTATTTTTTAAATGTATATATGCTTTTCAGCACTATACAGTGTTGTTTCCCTGCTTTATAAATGTCTAGCAAGGCTTCAGACATGCCTGAGAGGCAGTTGGCATGTGTGCAAGCTATTCGAAGTGGGAGGTAATAGAGATTGGCAGAGGGAATTGTCTGAGGTTTTGGATAAATCTGCAAGAGCTGTCTCAATTAAGGGAGTTTTTTAGCTTCTTAGCAAAATGGTTCACTACTGGAGGTCCTAAGCAGATCGAATACTGTTACTGGCCTTTCAGATTGTACCATGGAAAGGAGTATTTTTCAACTGATGCAGACAATTGGATTATAGTTTACCATCCTAGAGGAAAATCCCCACACAGGAATACTCTGGTTTAGTGAGGAGTATCCAGAAATTACATTTGTGCAGGAGGCATTAAAATGAAACAGACTCTTGATCATTCTGTAATCCTCAAAAACTTTGTCTCGATGCTGAACTTCATCTCAGTACCTAGTTTTATACAAATTCAGATGGCACTTCTTCCCAGTAGAGTCTGGGCCAGCTGTGTGTCACTATGTGTGAGGTTAACAGACATCACCCACTTGGAGCTCTGTATCTCAACAGGAAGCTGATTTAGAGTCCTGAAGAGTGTATAGTTTCTAAAAATACCTCCCAAATCAAGCTAGATTAAATAGCATCTTTTACAGAACTAAAAACTGACACCTCTAGAATTGAAAGTTTTAGATCTCCAACTGTGATTCATGAGATCTAGTTCAAGTGTGTTTTCCAAAATATCATTCTAGGAATCATAGTAGTATTCTTTGTTTTACACTTTTATCACTCCAGTGGTACCCTCTCTGGTTCTATTGCTACCAGTCTGGTAAGAGACAGAAAAGAGATCTAACAAAGAATGGAAGTTCAACAATTTTTTTTTCCTCACAACTCTTTTTGGTGAAAAAGTCCTGAACTGTGGAATTTGATGCTGGTATGTATTAAAGCTCCTAAAACCATTATATATAAAGAACAGTAGAGTCTCCAAATTTTGACCTATATTGCAGAATTTATCTTAATAAGCTGCACTATATTCTGCCTAAGGATGCAGTTAATCAGTGGCTCGGTTCAAGAACATGCAGAGTGTGCAGAAGAACATCTCTGGCCATGCTAGACTGAGGTAAAAGCAGAACCCCTCTTTCAGAGCAGCATTTGCTTCAAGTACTCTTCCTATCCTACCTCCATGTTCCTAGTCTCAGAGGGAAGCACACAAGACCTGGGCTTCTTTGAGCATCCTGTCCTTAGGATAAGAAAAGTTACAGATGGGAAATATGAAAAAGTTCTGTTCTGATATAGTTCTTAACAAAAAACATCAATGAGATAATTTATTCCTTTTAACAAGAACGGCCTTTAGAAATACAATTCCCTGATTATTGTTATGTTCAATTAAGTAGAAAAATCAAAATTTTTCCATTATGCACTCTGTTATATATCTTATTGATGCAAACATATAATGAATACTTTTACATTTCTCATTAACAGAGTTATTTTCAGCATGCTTATGTTCTCTGCTGTTCATATCCAATATTACCACATAGTCCAAATAAGGACAAAAAGAACATAATTCGGGCTTTTACTGAAGCTAAATATTCGCACAAAAGAAGATGGAAAGTATTTAAAAGTTCAATGATTCTATTGA
>WEIT01027084.1:1797-23093 GCA_013389985.1 Dryoscopus gambensis
ACTTTCTATCTGCAGTATGTAGTTTGTGAATACAGATGTTAGTGTGTACACAGGCTTTAGAGAAAAACACAGTACTTAAACAGGAAAACTTTGCCCTGAGTGAGGAAGAGCACAGTATCCATAGATGGCCACTAAAAAATGTCCCAGCCAGGTTAGATCTCTTCAAGTGGAGGAACTTGCACTGCTTATTATGCCTTAGAGTAAAAATAAGGTATAGTCTGATTTAGGGCTTTTGCTAACCAAAGCTTTATTCATAGCTGGATGAGAATACCAGTACTTATTACATGCCACTTCTGCTGGAGCCTAAGCACAGGTGTCTGTCAGCTGTCTTTCCTATGATCAGCCTGAGAGCCTTGGAGATTTCCCTGTCTTACTTGCACAAGAAGGAGAAGGTTGCCTCTGTTTTATTTCACTGGCACCTGTAAGAGTAAGCAGAGCATACAACAGGTGAGGCTGAGGCAGTGCCTAGCTACTTTGTTCAATGTTCAAAGGCAGCCACTTGGAAGAAATCAGCACAAAGTTTAGAAATAGAGGGCTAGACCTCAGCTACAGTACCATAAAATCAGATTAACTCCACGGAAGCTGGAGTTATCACCTTCTCGCAGCTGTGATGCCATTTTGAGTCTAGCCCATGAAGCTGTAAGTACCCAAGCTATGTTCTCTCTCTGTATCAGTGTATGAATACTGAAAAGATTTTACAAAGCTTCAAAATAACAGAAGGGAAAAGAATGCTCAGTAGATAAGCAAAAAAGTAAGACTTTTCCACTTAGTCTTCATTCTGAGATGTTTTATCCAGGTCGTGAAGGACCAAGGTAAAACTCATGCACATGTTAAGTATGCAATGCCCTAAGGTGTGTGTCAATAATACATACCCAGCTAATCTCTTGAAAAGGAATGGACATTGAGGAAAGCTGTGTGGCTCAGAGAGAGAAATGCAAATGCAGATCGACCCTGTAATGAAAAACCTCCTTATTAAACAGTGTTTTATCTTGGAGCAGTCCTTCTTTTCGGAACACATCCAAGCAGAGATAAAGGCATCTTACCATACTCATTAAACTGTGCATGGTTTGATTCAATCAGACTCAGATCATTTGCATATGGATCAGTTTAATCTAGTTCTTCCTGTCTCACACCTATTGTTAATCATGCCTAGACTCCCTCCCCGCTTACTAATACCCATTCCCCCTCCTCCTCCATTCCTTTGATTCAAGTAGATAAATGAATAGGCATAAGGACATCAACATCTTTCTGAGTGATCATCTGCCTTGTATGCTCAGAATGTCCCATGTTTTGCTGACTATGTCCTGGTTGGCATCCCATATGTTCTTGATAGTCCCTGCCTTTGCTGATTTAGGAAGACTGGGAAGACAGAGGAAGAATATTGACTCAGGCTGTGAACCCCATCTTAGGTTTACCTCTAGCCTCAAATTAAGTGAGATTTGTGCTCTCAACTTATTCAGCATCATTAGAAAGCATCTCTTCAAGTAGTATGTTAAACTTAACAAAGCAAATCCTTTTCTTTCAGGAGCTGAGTATTATTTCTGCATTTAGCCAGCAGTGGTGATAGCTGTTTCTACATAATCAATCTACAGTGATGGGGTAAGCTGGTTTTTTTTGTACAAGTAGGTATTTTTATGTGTCAGAGGCAATACTGTTTGGGTCTTTTTATAGCAATGCTAGAGCTCTCTAAGACTTTCCCTCTGAATGACTGAGTTTGTGCTGCTTTTTCAAAGAATAATTACAACCACAGGTTGAATGACTCTGCCCCAGATATATTGTCATGAATCCCAAACCCTAGCTTTGTTTTTTATTGTAGGGTTTTCATTTCATTGTTCAGGATATTCTGTCCAGGCACATCACAGTTATGGCCTTGGGGAGGTAATAGGCTTTATGATTGTGTGAGGAATGTGAGAACAAGAGATTGGGCAGTTTACGCAAAACGTCTAGCGCGGTGATTTTTCCACTCAAGGCTGATGCTGTACAAACCTGTGGAGGAGATATTCATATAGCCATATTAAAAACAGAATCTTTATTTTCAGCTGTTTTGTTGTATTCTGTCCGTAGCTTTGATATAAATTCAGCTGCAGCTAGAAAAATGTCCTCTAAAAAATGAAGGTCAGGTTCCCAGGAGGAGCTGCCTTTCAGCATCATAGGGAGGGGGTTTTTTTTGGTGTAAGGACAGTCATATAAGTGCGGTTGGACCCATCATTCATTCAGCCAACATCATAAAAAGTGACCCCCCTATTTCTTTTGTAGTGGTGGTGACCTGGGTGAATCCCCCCAGCCTGGAAAGGATTTTGTCAAAGATAGAAAGTGTGTGTAAACAGTGCAGGTGCTGAGGGAGGGGATGGAGGATAGTATCCAGATTCAGTGTTCTCCAGTATAACTCCTCAAGGGTTGTGGATGTATTTTGATTAAGACTAGTTTGACCACAGTAATACATCCCTGATGGCCCTCCCATTCTGTGCTGCAAGGGAAGGTATGGGCCAGAGATCTCAGCAAAATGGGACAGCTGTAGACAGCTAATAGAGATGAACATACACGTCTCATGCATTAATATTCAAATTAATTTCTGCTGATTATATTTCAGTTAAGGATGATGCATTATTTATATTAGAAGTCCTTTTATAGTGTCTTGTGAGTAAGGAAGTCACAGCTCATGAGGTGGAGAAGATGAGCTCTCCTTAGCAATCTCCGTTGTGTCTTTATAGCATCTAGCACATGGGGCTGTGAGATCACTGAGTACCTGTAATTCCAGACAATATAAGACACAAGACTTAATCTCTGACAGCTTTTTCCACAGGACATGGAGAAATTCATTAACTCTGCCTGCTTTTCTGGAAACAGGAAGGAATCAAAATCCATGCTAAAAATATTAACAGAATAATTTTAAACCTCAGGAAGGGGTGGAAAGATTCTATTTGGTTTTAGTTTCTGGGAAGGACTAAGGACCAGATCAGCAGGATTTTAGACAAATTTGGTGCCGCTCTCCCTGTTAAAATTTTGTCCCTGAAACTACAACAAGAAAAGTTCCTTTTACAGAATTTGAGGATTTCAGCTGGCTGAATGAAATTATTCACTGTCAGCAAGAATGTAAAGATAACTGTGGCTTCACTAAACCCTTTTCTGCTGCTAAGGTGTCAGTTTTAGATTCCTTGTCATGACATAAATGAAAACAGCTTTGGAAAGCATGCATCGAAAGAGGCTGATCTAAGGTTTAAGTAACTTCAGAACCATATTTGTTAATTTGGAGTAATTGATTTTTCTCAGTCTTCATGTTCCTTTTAATTTAATTTATTTTCAGTGTGCAGTTTTTTTAGAGAGAAGAGGTGAGGGGAGAAGAGGAAGTGAATTTCCATCTCTGGCACCTTATTAACAAAGCAATATTCCTACACAGCAGCCATCCCTGGAGCTAGTGGATTGCCTGGGAGCAGTAGGATGCTGTCCCTTTGTGAGGATGGTGTGGGACAGAGAGGTGGCATATAGGGGTGCCAGGGAGCTTCACAGGTATCTGCTAAAAAGAGAAGAAGGCCAAGAATGCAGTACCATGAGTTTTCTTCAGATGGGTGCAGACTCCCTTGTGCACCTTTCCCTTCTACTCTTGGCCCAAGCCTGGTTTTTGATATATGGGCCTCCTTCCTCTGCTTCCCAGACAGCTGAAGCTCTCATCCAGCTCCATTAAACAGTGTCTATTTTTTCATCCCGTGTGCTGTCAGGACACTAACAACAGGCACAGCAGTGGGACTAGTCACTCCTCGTACTCCATCATTGCGTCCAAGGTCATATCAGCTGCTGGGACTAGGCTGCTCTGAGGTCCCAGGACACAGCTGGCTCAGGGTAAGTGGCATCTTTGGGTAATCACTGCACAGGATGAGCAAAACAAGATAATTTAAAAAAACACAGCTGTTTAGCTAAACTGCACCATAGTTCTACAATTATGTCAAAAGAAAATATCTTTGGTACCCCTTCACACTCAAGCAAATTCATAGCTTTCCTTCAGAGAGCGGACCATTTGATAAACTGCAGCTTGTACTGCAGACAGAGGAGAGCAAGTGAGTGGAGTTGGAGTTGGGAAAAGTGAGGCAATATTAATATCACCTCTATATCTTACAGCTGCCATCTGCACATGAATAATAGCCATTTGCCTGGAGTACTCACAATCACCTCTGCTTTTGTGCATGTTAAATTCATCATTCATATGTGCAGGAAGAGAAAAACTAAGCATAAATATTCAGCCTGCAAATAAGCAGGGATTACATAAGAAATTCTTGTGTTGTTCTTTCCTTTTGTTTGGTTGTTTTTTAATTGCTGTTACATGCTCTGTGTTCTTAGAAAGTCTGAGGATTCATTCTTCCTAATGCACCTCCTGCTAGAACTAAAATATGTCAAGATTGGGGTTTTCTTCCTGCCAGGGAAGTACCTTGAGACCAGACCACCATAGTATGTCATGATGTAAAGGTTTACAGGCACGTGTCTTAAAAAACGCCATCACTTCCAACAAACCCTGCAAGCCCGGTTTCCTCTCCAGTGAAAATTTACAAGCAAATTCAAACAAACTAATTTATTTACTGCGTATGAATGGTCAGAGAAAACTTTATTTAACTTACTACCACTATAGTATAAAGTGGCATTGAACTGAAGAAGATCTCTTTCAATGTTATCTGCTATATATCAATTAACTAAGGGAGTCTGAATCTCATTAGTGAATGGGCAACCTTTATAATCATTGTTCACTAAATACAGATTAAATGGTTTGAAGATAATAATCATCCGTCCTACTCTTACCTTTACAGGGGTACCACTGTGCTTTGCATTTAACATGTCATGCATAATACCCACTATTCAAGGACGGGTATCTATTTAGCCTGTCTTAATTCTTAGGTGATTGCTGCTGTATCACAGCATTTTACAGAAGTATGGCTTAGTGATAGGGCCTTCCTTTTTTTCCTTCTTCTTCTTCTTCCTTCAGTATAGAGGTGTTGTACATTGGTTTTAGGGCAGACTGTCTGGGTTTAGTATAGAAAGAATATTTAACACTACATTTGCCATTTGCCTCTGAGGCTTGCTGTCATCCCAGTTGTTAGAAGGTCAGTCCTGGAGTTGAAGGGTTGTGACACAGCAACCTGAGTTTCTCATAGCCAAGACCCTTCCTGCTGGGCTGTGCTTGGCTGGAGACAGGGCAGTGGAGAGAGGCCCACTGCACTGGAAGGAACAGGGGCCAGCTAGAGCAGCCTGTGGGAGGGGGTGGTCTGGACACAGGGCAGCAGACTGCCAAGTCACAGAAACACAGAGTCAAAGAATTGCAGAATGGGTAGGGTTGGAAGGGACCACAGTGGGTCATCTGGTCCAACCTCCCAGCTTAAGCAGGGTCGTTCTAAAGCACGTGGCACAGGATTGTGTCCAGACAATTCTTGAGTATCTCCAGTGGGGAAGACTGCACAACCTCTCTGAACAATCTGTTCCAGTGCACAATCACTGCACAGTGAAGTTCTTCCTCACATTCAGGTGGAACTTCCTGTGCATCGTTTTCTGCCTGTTGCCTTTTGTCCTATTGCTGGGCACCACCAAGAAGAGCCTGGACCCATCCTCTTGGCACCTTCCTTTCAGATGCTCACAGACATTGATGTGGTCCCCTCTCAGTTGTCTCTTCTCAAGCCTGAACAGGCCAAGTTCCCACAGTCTTTCTGTGTAAGAGAGGTGCTCCAGCCCCTTAGTCATCTTCATTACCCTCCACTGGACCCACTCCAGGAGATCCATGTCCTGAGGAGCCCAGAACTGGACACAGCACTCCAGATGAGGCCTCACCAGGGTTGAGCAGATGGGCAGGATCACCTCCTTGCTGGCAATACTCTTCCTAATGCACCCCAGAATACCATTGGCCCTCTTGGCCACCAGGACACACTGCTGGCTCATGGACAGCTTGTTGTCCAACAGGACCCCCAGGTCCTTCTCTGCACAGCTGCTTCCCAGCAGGTCAATCCCCAGCCTGTGCTGGTACCTGGGGTTGTTCCCCCAAGGGCAGGACCCTGTATTGGCCTTTGCTGAACTTCAGACAGTTCTTCTCTGCCCCTCCCTCCAGCCTGTCGAGGTCCTTCTGAAGGGCTGCGCAGCACTCTGGGCTATCGGCCACTCCTCCCAGCTTTGTGTCATCAGCAAATTTGCTGAGCAGGCAGTCTTCACCCAAGTCATTGATAACTTAATGGGCCCAGTATTTGAACAGTATTGAGCCTTGGAGGACACCTCTAGTGACAGACCCCCAACTAGACCCTGTGCCAATGACTACAAAGTCCACCCCAGTTGTCAAGAGTGTGCAGCTACTTCTAAATTGTGCAGAAACAGTAGCTTTGCCACAGCTGGTATAATCAAATGCTATTAGTTTTGTCAAAAGGACATCCCAGCTAATCAACAAATTAGGAACCTAGCCAAGAACTCTGATCATAGATGAGGGCAGTACCATTAAAGAAAAAGGTGTGGAAAGCGTCTTTTTCCACACTGAGCCCCTTTCTTGAAGTAATGGATGGGGGCACTATGTAAAGCACTTCACAAATGGATCCAGTACATAGCCAGCTTGGTTCTTCCCACAAATTGGTCTTTACAAGTCTTATCATCCTAAAAAATACATGTTCTAACTCTGGTTTAGATTCATATTCATGCAAAGCAGACACAATGTGTTTGATACCTTTCACTTCCTTATCAGAAATCACATCACATACTCATAGTAACTATGTGCAGTTAACCTCTAATGCACAGAAGTTTTTCTTCCCATGTTATTTGTAACCAAAAAACTCCTATGTGATAAATTTTCTGTTACTTTTTGCACTTTAAATGGCACCCTGTTTCCTTCTGCCAGACCACCAAAATCTTCAGATTCTTCTATGCTATCTTCTAAACCTTATCTGTGTTCACAATGCCCCTCAGCCTCATACCAGCAACAAAATACATCAGCACACCTTAACTTTTTGTCTCAAGGTCATTAGTGAAAATAAGACTGGTCTCCAAATCTCATTCTTCCTCCTGTCAAAAGCCATGGTCTATGGCACTTAAAAAAGAAAAACAATTATGATGTCTTTGATGAGGGAGATTGGCCCACCCTACCTGTGAACAGATATCGTCTTCCAAGTCAGTTAAATGAGAAGCCATGTTTTTGCATGCAAGTTCCAACTATGAAATCTATTCCTTGTGTCTCTCAGTGTCTTGATGTGCTGAACCCATGAAGAAAAGAGGAGAGTGGTCACAGCACACCAGGCAAATCTTGTAAACCTCAGAATGCTTTCTTGTTCCAGAGCTGTAAATGAATGTAATCATGCTTGTTCATGTGCATGATTGTGCTAGAGAAAAATAAGGGGAGCACTCTGGACTACACAGGGTACATTTCACTGGATTTGAAATTGCAGTGGATAAGGAACTGTTTGTCTTACTAGTGTCCACACTTTCTTCTCAAACTGTTTGCAGAGTAAGCTGTTTTTTGAAAATCATAGATAGACCTCCATGCCCTTGTGCCAGCTTCAAGTTTCTGCTTGCAAACTGATACTTTCCAGATTACATCTGTAACTGCACTATGCTGTAGGAACATAATATAAGAAGGAAAAAAACATGTGCTTTTTGTAGAATCAAGATTAATCGTATGCATCCACACTCAACCAACTTTAATATATGGAGACATCCATTAACAAATTGATTTGTAATCTAAAGGAATTATTTCAAATGATGAGTGTCAAGAGGTTTTGTTTAACACAGACAGTAAATACCACAGGCATGTTATGAGTTTATTCCAGCCTTGGAAGCAGTATCTCACAGCTGTTGTCCTACCAGGAATACCTATGTTCCATGAAACCCCTAACACATGGCATATTTAATGAACATCCTGGCTTCATTATATAATAAAGTCTGATTATTTTTTTTTATTTTTTTTTAATCCCCTGACTTTCTTCTATAAATGCAGAAATGTGTCTCATATCAAATCAAGGGTTTTCTATATGTCTGGGGTGGAGTTTTTCTATAGTGGGTGTAAATAGCTCCCAGTTTTTTCTGAAAAGCTGTCTCTTACTGATTTCTCTGTGCACCTTTCTGCAATTCTATCCCAGCACAAGCTAGCCAAGGGCAGACAAGGTCAACTATTGAAGGAACAGCCTTTCAGGTAAACTTGCCCAGTAGAGAAAGCAGTACGGGTCATTCTAGATGGGATAGACCTTTTTTGACTTGATACTGATAGAGCAAGTGAATCAGGGCACTGAGAAAAGTCAATGAACTTAGAGGACTCAAAATATTTTGAAAACAAGGGAGGTTTGATCACTTGTGGTAATAAAAAAGCCCTGGGTGTGTAGAGGGGGCAGTGATGATTTAGTGTGAGCAATTACATTCTTCCTGCCCCATGATCCTAGCACTGCTGCACAGCTCATAACCACTCATGAGTCACTACCTCCATTCTAGTGCATTTGCTTTTCCAGTAAAACTCCCCAGTCTGTCCTGAAATTGCTGTGTAGCAATGCAGAGAACTAGGAGCACAGTTGCCACATACCACATCTGCAGCTATGCCCCAGAAACAGATAACATGGTCTCTGCATGTTCCCTTCAGCCTGTCAGCACTCAAATACCATTTGTGCTGGTATGGGGTGAAAAGTAATAACAAAATGTGGGATATTATGAGAAACACATTAGCCCTTTTTATGCTGAAAGTCTAATACAATATGTATTTTGAATTATAAAACCATTCCGTCATGTATATGCACAGTCTCTCTTTCTCTCTGCTTCTTCTGCTGCTATCCAGTTTAGTCTAAATCATGAAAATCTGAAATCATATTCTTGTTTACTGCTGCCTTCTCCTCCCCCCTCCCCATTTTTCTCTCTAAGCTGCTTGAAAACATTCAGTTACCCAGCCCTGGAGGTGAAACTACTCAGAGAACTTCAAGGTTATGAAATGCAAAAGCTTGGCTTTTATTTGTTTCACAGTCAGCGAAAGCAGAGCACAGGATGAAAACCTCTGTTGTGCAGCTCTGTTAATACATAAAGGAAGATTAATTGAGTTTAAAATGCAAGAGTATTTTTTACATAATTAGGAAAAACAAAACCTCCCACAACAATGTTGAGCAAATAGTTGTGGTTTTTATATAAATACGGTAGGAAGTTTAAAAAAAAAAGAAAAGAAAGCACTCAATGACCATAGCAGATTAACAACATTCAGGGTGTTACTGCTATGTTTGATAGAAAAGCAAAACCGTTGGTGAGAATTAAGTACTCACTGCAGAGAGGGAGAAACATTTGAAGTTATCAAAGAGAAAAGTCTAGGTGTCAAAAAGAAAGAGGTATCTTGGTATAAAGGACAGTCAAAGCTCTTACTGTGGAATGATCTGAATTTTGAAAACTCACCCAAAAGAGGTAGAGAACAAACTAGGGAGTTCAAGAGCTAATAGCTGTACAAAAAGATTAAAATAATAATAATGATAATAAAAAGGAATAATTGATAGGATCTGAGCCATAGATAAAAAAATTTTAGGGAGCTGAACTTAGAGATCTGAGGTGCTTTGCCTTGAATTGCTTGTTAAGTCATTACAATTCCCACTTTTCTTTCTAAGTCTTGTAGCAGTTATCTCAGACATTGCAGAAGAAATTAGAATAAAAACTCATTTTTTTCTCTTTGCTTGGGTTATACCTGAAGAACAATACATATTTATGTGTGCAGAGTTGTCAACACGTTACACAGCACTTGTAAGTGCTATCCATATTCAGTGATATGGTTGCACAATTATAAAGCACACGTGCTTGCATCTCTCTTGGAGATGTACAATAGGAAGCTGTTTGAAATACTGCCACAGCTATTGCACCCAAGTGCATTTTTATGCAGCCCTCTTTGTCAGCAATTTGTCCTTGTGCTCTAATAGTGACAACAATTAGGGGCACTGAGGTGTGCCAGAAGTTACACACCTCCAGACAAACTGGAGATGGAGTCAGAGCCTGTGGGGCCTGATCCCCACAACACACCTCCTACAAGGTGACCTTGGCTTCTGTGGGGAGGGCTGAGGACATTCAGCTCTCTGAGGGCTGGAAAAACATTAGGCAGTTTCAATGCCCACAGGCAATCCTGCTGCGGACTTATTACTGGTAATTGCCACCTTGCACCCCAACATCCCCGAGTGACGCTGCTTTTGGTCCCCAGGCGAGCTGCCTTTGCTTTTGCTGCAGAAACTGCTGGCAGCACAAACTGCTCCTGGGGAGCACAGCCCTCCTCCAGAGGCGGCTGCCAGGGACTCCCATGGCACAGGGAGTAAATGATGAAGACCTGTTTGGGTCAGATGTTCCAGCTGCTGCGCTTAGACCTGGGTGCAGAACCTGAACCATCTCAGACAGCTGAGTTTGGTTCTGGGCATAGTAAAAATCAAAGCACAAACTGCTGTGACAGTTTGTGAAACTTATGACAGGGATGATATAAAATGGCTGCCAGCAATTGCAGAGGATTGGACTGGAGCCAGGATACATTAAAAAATGTAGTAGCCCCAGAAAAAAAGCAAACTGACTTCCAGAGGATGGAAAGGGGCCATGTATTTGTGTTTGTGTGTGTTGTGGTATATGTGTGGGTTCATTTTTACTGAAACCATGTACTTCCATCATTTCCTTGACGGCTTGATTTTGGGAGGATTTCCTGATAATTTGTGCCAAATGAAACTTCCTTTAGTTATCTCCCTGCTGTATCTTCTGATAACTTGCCCTGTTTTCTAGCTCCAGTCATGGCTGATGAAACTAGATTAAGCTTCCCAAATTACATTGCAATGAATCAAAGCTAGGGAAAATAGCAAGGAAGAATTAAATATTGTCCCTGTGCTATGCTTCAGCCCAGCTGAATCCAAATCACTGAAAAAGCAGAGTTCTCAGAAAGCCATTCTTAGGCTGGGCGGGGGAAATGCCATCTTCCCAACAGGTAGTGGTTTTGGTCAGAGTGGAAAGTAGAAGTCTATTTTGAGGCAGCCTGTTTTCCTTATATTCCCAAATAGACGGAAGAGGCAGGCTTTGCAAAGCACTGGAAAGTGTCTTGCATGACTGCAGAAATGCTTGGGAGAGGAACTGTGCTTGAGCTGTTCCATGGGAAATGCAGAAAAATGCCATGGAGGTGAAGAAAAGAGCTCAGACTTCACCTAGTTAATTCTAACCAGATTTGGGTTGCGTTTATGTCTAGCAAGGAAACTCGTTTCCTTACATTAAACCACTGGGCTGGTTGCTGATTCAGGAAACACTGACATGGCTAAACCTCTCCATCCATATGGTCATACACAGTGACTTGTGGAGACATCCTAATGAGCTCTAGGGGAGCTAATTCAATCACCAGAAGCAACATTCCCACCTCGAGACTATTCCCCTCAGAGCAGCCAGCCTATTGGGCAAAAAAGGCCTTTTCCTTCTGCTGTTTGGTGCAAGCTCAGAGCATGCCCAAGACATCCCTTTATCATTGCCTCAGGCTGCAACACAGTCCTGAATTTCCTATGTGGATTGCTGGAGGGAAATAAGTTTTTCTGTCCATGCTCTTACCAAACAAACTCCTAGGCAGACACAGGAGTAATGGGAAGCTATACTTCCTCTAGAAAGCCATGGCATAATTTTGCCCACAGGTTGCTTCTTGGTACCAGCCCAGTCTGGTGTGACCATCAAACAGTTGTATGCAGACAGTCTGGAGCGTAAGGTTTCTGAACTGGTGTTAACAACCATTGTCAGTGCTATTTTTGGATCTTGTCCATGTGGCTATTATTGGCTTAAGCATTTAGATTAAGCACTTTAAAATACCTTAGGGAAACAGTGGAGAGAGGTTAGCAGAGAAATCAGTTGCTGAAGGGAATGTGAAATCTTTACTTGTGGTGGCTCTTGAGAACAGACTGCATGAATGTCTTTCAAAGTAGTTTAGGTGTAGTGGGTTCAGTGTAAATGACCTCTTGAGATGTCACAGCTGCAACTGCTACAAAAGCTCACAGCTTTTGTACCTGTGCCAACATAGCTCATGAGCAAGTAAGTCATCAGCAAACACATTACTTTGGAGGAACTGCAGCTGACTCGGGCTAAGCCAACACACTCAGTCCAGGGCCCAAACAATAAGCTGGTTACATCTGTCGGTCTGAAAACTCCTCACAGGTACATGAAGAGATTGTGAGGCATTCTTGCCTGCTCCTGGAAAGCCACCTCCCATCAGGGGACCAGCATGGGCATGAGGAAATGGCAGAGTCAAGGGCTCTGAGGAGGATTATCCCAACTTTGCTTCAGCTCCCTAGACAGCTTTGTCTGAGTAGGAAAGTTCCTCCACATATTCTGAAAGGTTTAAAAATGGTCTTTCTCCCTTTGATGAAAGTTAACTGCTGTGCAGTGGTACCATGTGAGGGATGTCTGAGGTGTCTCTGCCTATCTGGTCTGTCTTTGGTGCGTGGTTAAGTTTAGACAGGATGATGCCCAGCAACTATCTGAAGCCTTAAACTCTATTTTCTCTAAATTTTACATTCCTATCAGGAAATAAATCCCTCTTTGATTGGGGGTAGAACTGAAAAGCTGGCAGGTCACTGTCTTCATTGCTGTGTCTGCAGATACAAATTCACTCAGTTACTGTGTAACTGTGAGTGACACAGAGGGCATCACAGGCCAGAGCCCAGTTCAAAAGTGAGAGAATCTCATAACTCATGGTAAGAGTGACAATAGACACGATCTCACTGCTGATATGCTCAGAGAAGATAGAGGGGACAGAGTGGCAAATACTTGCTTTATCTTGACTGCAATACTGATAAGGCCTTCCTATAGCTCCTCTCCTACATAACTGCATCCTTTACTTAACACTGACCACTGTTTAGCTAACGTCACTCTTTCTGCTTTTTCTAATGAAGGAAAACATTTCTGCTTTCATTATCTTATGACCAATAGAGTTAACAAGCCCCTTCAACTGTAGTAAATCCTCTTTCTGTTTTGTGGGGCATCTAGTACAGCTTTTGGCAGTGACAGCAACAGCAATGCTTCTCCATATGGCCAAGCCTTTCCTGCCACCTGTACTGTAGGAGCACATTTGTCTGACATAGCATCCTGGTGAGCTTTCAGTGAATACAGTCATGTCACACCGTGTCCAGGTTTGGTTTGGCTCACTAACAACCAGCTGTTTCCAAACAGTTTCTGTTCATCAGGAGCCAGACTGGACTTCATAAAAGTGCTCTTGGTAAAAGCAATAAAAAAATGCTTAATAAAATGTTTTGTGTGTATCTCATGTACTCCTGATTAACTACCAGGTAAGAGGATCCTCAGAACCATTCAGTTACAGTTGCCTATTGCCCCATGACAGAAGCTACAGATGGTTTATGTGCATTTGTTGTTTCATTGAGTGGATTTGATATATTTTTAGAAAATAGCAGATAGAAAAGTTTTGATTTGAGCTTTCCTACAATTCCAGTTTATTCACAATTGGGATTCTGGTCCATACCTATCTCAAGGCTCTTCAACTATGAAATGTACTTAGATCAGTTGGGCACCTTAGCAATTGTTATTCGCTAATTTCTTCTTTTCCAGTCCATTCCACTTCCATCAATGTACTGAGTCAATTTCTACTCCAGTCCACTAACTTCACAAGAGAAATAACACTCATGAACAAGCTCATAGCTTGTTCCAGATTGGGAGCAAAGTGGGACAATAGGGTAACACTGCACTTGGATGGGATGGATGGCAGGAGAGAAGCTGACTGTGAAGAGATAAATTTAGACAGGCACAGTTCTTTACAATAACATTAGGAAATTAAACTACATTTGTTTTAATGCACTTTAAAAGAAATCAAGAGAAGCATACAGTAGTAAGCAAGGAATATGAGCAAAGGAGAGAGTTTCAGGACTGAAGGTAGGTCAACAGGCCAAGGAAAATGAAGAAAAGTGGTGTCAGCAGTGACCTCTTACATACATAATTCTTTCCTTATGACAACACGTTGTGGTGGATCACAGCACTTCAGAAGCTTAAAATGCCAAACAGTTTTAGATATTTCCCATGACCCAGCTTACAGTGGATCTGAAACTAATGTTTCTCGTGCCAGTGCACCACAACATGGTTTAGCAGTATGAAACACTATTGCAAGTGAAAGCAGCAGTTGCTGAAGTGTAACAGCTGCTCAGATATTCTACTTGAAGATTCATGATTAACTCTTCTACATTAAAGAGACTGGTGAAGTTGGATAGCTTGATTGCTGTATGCCTTGCATCTTTTCAAATCCAGCAAGTCTGGTGGAAAATACGTGAGTATGAAGAGTGCAATATGTCTCTATGCAATTAAAACCCATTTCTCCTCCAGGTTTTCCCTCTCAAATTTGTGCCATGTTTTGCCTCATCAAAAAAAGGGGGACAGTGATCATTATCCAGTTCCTTCTCATCAGGCTGTATCTATGTTGGCTTTCAATTCAGAGTTTTGTGGAAAGAAACTCATGTAAAATCCCTTAAATCTTTTTCTCTGACTCAGACTCAAAACTAAAGAAGAATCAACTTATATGAAGAGAGGGAATTAGGAGAACTCCTGCAGCACGTAGATGGGTCGTGTGTGTTTGAAGGAATGTTTGCTGGTATTTGGGGGTTTTATGCTTTCTGTTTGCTTATTTGAATATTAGCTTTAATATTTGACAGTTTTACATTTTTATTTTGGTGACTTGGTCTCAAAGTTATCTCAGAAACTCTCATATGCAGGAAGCACCTCAGAAAATTTCCCACTTGTATATGTTGTACTGACAAATATATTATAAACTTGACTATGTGGGGGCCTTAATCCAGCAGAACTTTTGCATCTCTAAATTCCTCCTCATTTCTGATACAAATGAAATAGCTCTTCTCCTCAGTTAGCCTCTCAACACTTCTTACTCCCACCAAGCTTTTATTGTCATTCTTGTCTCTCCAACATGATACACATACTTAGCCCAGCTTGGTAGCATTTCTATCGGATTGAGAAAAGTCTGACAGCATCTTTGGCTTTCCTAATTGAGTCAGAGAAACCCAGCATGCCAGGTACTTCTCAGCGCAGAGGATTTTCTCTGCTTCCAGGATTGGACCACGCCAATCTCAGCAGCCACAAATAGTATCTGCAACTGGTATGTAAAAATCTATCATGGAGACCTGCATGCTGGAGTAGTTTGTGTCTCCACGTGCCATATGTTTAAGTGAAAGAGTGTGACAATCACAGCAGCACACTGTCCAGAAGTCATAAGCATTTAACAAAATGTAACATGATTGTTGGCAGGCCTGCTGGTCTGGGTCATGCAGCCAAAGCTGAATTTATAAAACATGGTAAGCAGGATGGCAAGACAGGAAAGGCAGTTGGCATGTGAAACCATGCAGCAGCCTGACAGGAATGCTCTGAAACTGCCTCCCAGTTTCTAGGGTTTCACATTACCATTTCTTTCTGCCTGTCTGGCCCAGATGAGGACTTATCTACCTGCCCTTCCACCAGAGCATAGCTCTTGAAAAGTAAGTTTAGACAGGGGTACTCCAAATTTTTACTCAGGAGAGTATTCTTCCACATCTGAGAGTCATCAAGGATGTTGCAGTTAGACTTCAGGGCTAGAGGTAAGTTCAAATGTTTCACAGTAGAAAGAAAAAGGAGTTTACAGGCAAGCTGTAAACTTTCCAGTTACGAGTGCTGGGCCACATTTTCATGTGTGGCACATGGTGGCACAGACTCGTAGCTGCACAGTCCCCCATCCTGTCCATGCTGGGCTGTCCCTGGAGAAGACAGGATCTGTTTCCTTATGCTGGGCAAAAAGTGCATTTGATGGGGCTCTGATCTCTGCCAAATAAAAAAGGAGTGGATTGTGTGTTTTATGCAGGAAGGAGGGAGTTGTTTGCACTCAGGCAGCAATTATACCCTGAAATCCAGAGGCTGACGGTTGCTGCTCCAGGGCAGCCGACTGCTTCCTGCAGCTGGCTGCTTAATACTGCAAAGGTGATGAAACCTGAAGGGAGCCACTGAATAGGTGGTAATTATGACTGACACAATGACGGCTTGTGCAGACATGTAACTGTGAAACAAAACACTGCAGTTAGCTAACAAGAGATCCGTATAAGTTTTTTCACCGGCACCGTGTCTCCTGTCTGACACTTCTGAAATTGGAGGGAAAAAAGCATTGTGAGCTTCAGCATTCAGAGACAGAATAGGCCAGACGAGCTGAGGGTGGAAAGCCAACATCTGTCCCTTTCAGGATGATTATAGAAGATTCTGTTTTCATGTTGATTTCTGAAAACCTGCTTTTCTTACTTGCAGTTTTTTCCTTCATAAATGTCTCTTTTGGGTTGTCTCCCTGTGATATGGTTGACTATACTACACCTCCATCTCTCTCAAACACAGAAACCTTTGAAGAGTTTCAAAAAACTATAATGGGGCATTTGTGGATCCAAATTCACGTTATCTTATTATTCTCTTTCCTTTCCTTTATCTAGGGGACAGAGAGGCTTTCTTGAGTTATAAAATCATGCTTTTATACAGAGGGCTAAGGAAAGGACAGTGGGACATCCTGTTCAATCAGCACATCTTTGGAACTTTTTGAAGTGTTAATGGACAAAAAAAAAATCCTATCCCTGCCCAGTGAAAATATCTGAGATAAATCAGAAATCTTCTAGGTTTCTATAATAATAGTTGTAGCTAGGAAACAGGAGAATAAGGACTGAAATTCCTTACTCACAGCATAAGCACTGATCTATACTCCTTCTTTCTTCCCCCCTCTTTGAAGTGGAACATGAAAATACCCTGGCATAAGACCTGCTTTTAATCCCATATGAAACTAGTGTCCAAAGTTCACAGATGAGACAGGAATTAGGCAGAGCAGGGACCTGTACCATGAGAGCCCCGAGAGCACGCGTGCTGAGGATGGCAGAAGAAATTATTTCTGTCACCCCAGTGTGAAAAAGAGATGAAAAAACTCCACTCTTTTGTTGGAAATTTTATGCAGCAGAAGTTTTTTCCTAAGTAGTACAATTCCTCAGAAGATGTCCATCTCAATCCATCTATACTTTTTAATGGAAAACTTTTTTTCTGAAATTTTCCAACCCTTTGCTGATTCTGCCAACACTGGGTTTTCTATCCATGGAAACTCCATGGAGTACTCTTCACGAATGTACTCTTCTGGAATTATCCAATTTATAAACCTCTCACATCTCCTTTTCATCTTTGGACTTTTTCCTATATAGAAAAGTAGAAAGTCTTTGCTTCACCTAGCAGCCATGCCATTCCTTGGGAAGAACGTCCTAATCCCCAAACCCACCAGTCAGAATTTGAGCAAAAACACCCTGGCAAACACTCTAGCAAACACATAAAAATCATCCATTTTACTTATGGCCTTTGAAGAATGATTTTATCTCTTCCTGTCCCACTCGTGAAATTTTTCTGTGTTGTCTAAACAACTAACTGTACAGCTCAGTGATCATACCTTTGAATCTCTGCTCAAAAAGGCTGTGATGCAAAGTTAGCATAATGTAGCTTACACAAAAGTGAAAAAAATGCTTCATTTTTATGCAACTACAGATTATTGTTCAATGGCCAGTGGTTTTGTCTATGCAGTTTGTCTCTTGTTCAGGAGACGTACGTATGTTCCAGATTTGGGACTAATACCTATAGGGATAAATTGTTTGAAGAAAAACTATAATCCAATTTAAATTTCTTCAATTATTTCGCTGTGTTGAAACAGTGTGATTCACCCACCTTTGTTTCTGAGGCCAGAAAGTCGCCTGTGGAAAGCAGCTGCTATATAAATAAACATATAGAATTATATTTGTGTCCCTCCCCAGTGGCACATACCGGTTTTGGTTACCAGTCATTTATTTCTCCTGCTGTGCAAAACACTGAACACTGAGAATTAACTAAAAGCAGATTTTCCTTTTCTGGATTTTAATAGAGAAGAAAATAGTGAGTGTGCCTTTAGGGCTGCTTTCTAAATTCTACTTTGGATTCAGTTCTTACCTAGATGTTGTTTAAATGCATTAGGCTGTCACTCCATCTACTCTAGCATACTGTCTTGGGCAGTGGCCAGTGCTTTCCCAGAGGAGTTTTACATGCCTGAAGGAGAAAGGAATGGTAGGAAAATAGCAAGGTGTATGAGCAGTAAGAGGAAAGACACACAGCTAAAGTTATTTCTTCTTACTCACAGCTCTTCTTATATCACCTGGAGCAAACAATATGATAGTAGGTGCATGTAGTGTAGACCCATGGCACACAGACCACTGGAAATGCAATGCCGTGAGGGAGATTTTGGGATATATCTGCACGACATTGTTAGAACCATGGAGTAAGCCTGAACATTTGAAAAGGCAGAAACACCTGCTGTTCTAGACTTTCCTCCACCATGCCTAAGAGGACTAAGGAACAGTGATATTAGGAGCTTTAGCACTGTTTCGGAGAATCCAGGCCTGCTGCCAACTTTCTGTCATCCATTGACGGGTGCTAGTCATGGCTAGAGCATCAATACTCATCACACATCCCACAGTACAAATAACTAGAAATTTATAGAATCATTGAGGTGTGACGAGGGCCCCAGAGGTCTGCTGTCGCCTTCTGATCAAAGGTAAAGGTAACATTAAAAATCAAAAAATCACTTGTTTCCTGTCTCATACAATGAACACATTACCAGAAATCAACCTTATCATGCTTGGGGACAGCTAAGAGGGTCAACGTGGAACACCTTGAGGACCACAGGACTACAGTGATAGACAACACAGATTGGACATAAAAGTATGAAACAACTTCATGAGCTTAAATATCACTGAGCTTAAATATCACTCGCAGTGGCATTGCATCTCCAAATGGGAAGGACAGGAAGCATGGCTGTCGCAGAAGTTGTACAGAAAACATTAAAAACAACAAAGGTGGATTTTCTATTTTTTCTTTTTTTTTTTTTTAATTTCTGTAGGTTTGAGATGGATTTTGATGGCATTATCAAATCCTTCATTAAAATCACCTGGGCTTGAATTTCTTTCCCTCTTTTTTAATAAATATGAAACTAGATTGTTACATAATCCTAAAATTCCAGAGTAGGGAGGTTTATATTTATAATCTGCATAGATGAAGTAGCAGAGCTCACAAATTAATCACCAGAAGTTAGTGACATGTGAAAGTGGGCAGGGAATCCTAACAGGCCCCCAAGAGGGTGTCTAAAGAGACACTTTGGCAGAAATCTATGCTGACTTTCTATAAAAAGAGTGCCGTGTAGTTAATTTTAACCACATATTATGCCTAATTAACTCATTATGCAAATATGTACATAATAAGCCACTATCATCCAAGGGCCCAAAAATCCAACAACCATGTTCTGAAAGGTCACATCCTAAACCTTCAATACAGAGAGTGAGAGAAAGGAAAAAAGAGTCAGGCAAATGAAAAAAGCTTAAATAAAGGGCTTTACTGCTGGAAAGAACAACAGCAGGAGCTTTTCAAAACATAACCACTTACCTTTTTAAAGAAAATAAATATGTAGTCTGTTCTGACTCTGCAGCTGTGCTTGCTCTGTCTCTTTTTCCCACGCCTACTCATCTCCTTTCATTTCTCTCCTCCAATACTCTCTTTCAATGTTTTCAACTTGCTTTTTTGTTCTACTTTCTCTCTGGGGCAGCTGAAGCCCTGAAGCCCTTGAAAGAGGTATGACAGAGAGCTGTAGACCAAAGAGGGATCAGAGTTGCAGAAAGCAGAGGTGGGCTGCCAACACATGGGGGCACAATAAGGATGGAAGTGGGGATGCCTTGTTTGGGGTTTTTACCTGGAAAGAACTTCTCAAAAAGCAAGGTCTTACTGAAAAAAAGAAAAAAAACATTCTAACTTTCACTGCATTCATTCCACCAAGAAAGTACTAGAGTACTGAAAAAGTTGATCACAACAATAGCAGCTCATCAGTCCAGAGAATGCACGGCAAAATCATGTCCAGCAAACAAAAATTGTTTCCCTAAATGGGCACACAAGTACATCTCCCACTTTATTTTAGTGAGGAGGGTGTCCCTTTTTTTTTTCTTACAGACATATGCCACTGTGACCTCTGCTTTGTTGGCTTGGGGTTAGACTACCACCTAATGACATCCAACCCTTTCTGCTTGTCGTTTCTTCCTCTTGCTTTGAGGAATGAGAACCAGGATAGTCAGCCCAGATGTGTCACATCCACAAGTTCTTAAGTGGGCACCTAACCCTGCTACCAGCCTCCTTTTGCTGCCACGGGCCTCAGTGAGCAGCCCTTCAAGTCCTTTATCACACAGCCCCCTCCAGGTTTGGCACTGTTCAGTAAGTGTTTTCTGCACAATATTTCCAGTTACCTTTACACATTTTGCCCCAAACCTCTCAAGCATGTAATATATGTTGAGTATCCTACTTACTCTGCAGTCTTACCAGAATAATGGTGATAATGTTTTATCTGTCCAATGAAGCTTGTCTGGCATTATATACCATCCAAACAAGATTTTGAATTGTATTTCCATTGGAGATGATACCATCACACTATTGACCTACTTACAGATACAGGCCCAAGTCTTATCTGCCAGATCCATCTGCGATTCCCACTCCTGTTTCTCTGTATATTTATGTTCATGTGCTCCCTCTGCATTCCTCAGAGCTCAATAAATCCTGCCTGCCAACCCCTTCGTCACCTCTGCCTCAAAACGGATTGCTTCAAGGTCAAGCAGTTCCCTTGTAATGTACAGTTTAACCTGATTTGTGGAGGCAAAGCTTTGAAATTTTTAAAATAAGGCTAAGGTAAAGTAAAGCTTGCAAATGAAACTCTGACGGTAAGCTGGAGTATTTCCCTCTCCAAAGAGTTCGAGCAGAGGGCACTGTGCCATCTGAAGCCACAAGAGCTGGAATTAAATTATTTATTACACAGAAAATGTGCATCATGGAGAAAAGAAAACAAATGCTGACAATGAAAAGTGATCAAACTCCCATCCATGAACAGGAGAGAGAATGAGGGAAAAATTGTCTCCCACGTTGTCTGGAAATTCACACCATTGAAAACCAGCATTAGAGCGGGCACTTTTCAAAAGCTTCTTTGAAAAATCTTTGAAAAAGGACAAACTTAGAGTGGAAACCTTAAAATTATCAATACAAGTATTTAGAGGGTATAAAAAGGTTCTTTGGCACTTTGGCAGTTTTCACCTGGATTTGGCTGCCATGTAAGTGGTGTTCCACTTCTGAAAGGTTGGCTGTTTTTTTGAGACAGTAACAGTAGAGATCTGAGACAAAATATTGATATGGGGATTTAAGATGTGGAGGTAAAACGCAAATGCCATCACATAGGTAGCTTATGCACATTGACTTTATGTACTTCATTGCCAAGAGTGGATGCTTTATGCTTA
>WEIT01027084.1:23117-55912 GCA_013389985.1 Dryoscopus gambensis
CTTTGTTTTTTAATAAAAGCTGAAATTTTCATGTACTCACCTGACTCCAGGAGTCAATCTCTAAAAAACAAATAAATTTCCAAGGATCATGAGAAAGGGCATAAGAACACATCAGGAATAAGCTGAAAAGACTTCTTGAAAAGGTTTATGTTCCAGCAAGTTCAACTTAGCATTTGCTAAATGGATTAAAAACTGTCAGTCAACTAAAAATCTAGTAACAGATGCCCATACTGTATATATATATTTTTTTTAATTTTAATGAATAGTTCCAATGATAAATAACAGATTTCCCTATTTATAGAAAACTGGTATTACAAGAATATCAGATTGTACTATTACACCCCCACATGCATACCAGTTTTCTATATGGAAATCTGATAATGACAAGAATTTTTGCTTTTAGAGGTTTGGGAATAACAAAAAGACATGGATTTTTTGTTGCTGTTGTTGCCAAAAAACAAACAAATAAAAAACCCCTACCTATCTATTTGATTTTTCTTTTTAATTAATCTGGAACATAAGGATATTTGTTTAACAAGAAGCAGAATTTAAAGTCTAAGGAGAGACCACGGGAGGAAAAAAAATAAAAGCAAAACACATGTGAAGATTGCACTAAACTCTTTTTACTTTGCTGCTTTTTATTTCTTCCTTCCAAACAAAAGAAGCATTGGAAACTTTGCAGAAGTAAAAAAGAGACAAATCAAATATCCTGATAATTTTCAGGTTTGCTACCCTTCCTCACACATGTCACAAAATGTGTCACAGTATTTACCAATATGATAAAAAAGCACCTAAAACTAGCATTGCACTGTGTTAGGAAAACTGCCCAGAAGAGCTAGTATCGAAATATCATGTAAAATTCATGTGCTAAGAAAAATTCCATTCAGACTGAGTCAGAGAGCCTCATGCTGTATTTGTAAAATTCTCAAACATGATATGAGAGCATTATTGCCTTCAGGCTTGTTATTTCATCCCCTGGACACACAGAGAAGCATATCATCCTTTCATAGGATTGATCAGCAAATATCCTCCAGAGCAGTTAGATAAGAAGGCATTCCCTTCTGCTAGCTGTAGGTTTTTGCTGTGTTGCATTTATTACTGTGGTGTGAAAATCTCCCACTGAGTGCAATACCTTTAAACACTTCTCTGGGTTTTTTTGTTGTTGTGAGGCATTTTGCCAAGTGGTGTGTTGTGCTATTTACCTTGGAAAAGAATTGTTGCAGCATAATTTATTTCTGTCTGGGCAGAAATTAGCTATGGAAGAAGTTCTGAGACCTGTTTTCTCATTACCAGCAGGTCTGCCATCTGCTTAATTAGAAGTGCAAATATTTGGAAATCTGAAATCCTGCAGCAATGTCTCAGATAGCATTTCTTTGTTGCAAGATCTGAAAAGTGATCACTGATAATTGTTGATTGTGCTCTGTGTGACTGTAATTACATGGCATTGATCTGATGTTCAGACACCACAGTGATGAGCTTAATACAAGAACCTAAATAGACTAGATACAATTAGACCAATAATCACCGAGAAGAGGTAGTTTAAAAGGGCAGAGGGAAATCACAAACAAATGTGAATTACTGAAAGGGAAAAAAAAAAAAAAACACAACAAAACCACAAAAAACCTGCTGAATATTTTATCCAGCAAAGTCTGTTCAGTCATTTAAGCTGCTGATCAAATACCAGTTACCTCTTTTTGTGATCAAAAAAAAAAAAAAAAGACTATTTAATCCTTGCCTGCCTGGAAAAATAGACTGCAGCAAAACTGCTCTGAACTAAGCAAGCATCAGGCTGTCTGCAGGCATGGGCGGCTGGCCAGGCACCTCAAGGATTGTCCCTAAATACCAAGGGACTATCAAATCAGGCGGGTAGGGAGGTGAGAAAGCAAGAGACAAATGTGGGAAGGGAGAATTCATTTCCACAAGAATGTCTGCTTGGCACTGTATAAAGTACTTTCACATTAGCATTTAGCACACCAGCCACACAGCTGTAAAAGAGTAGAAACCTGAGAAGGAAATGAGATAAAAGGGGAATATTGCTTCTTAAGTGGGCTGTGAACTTTCTTGCTCTAATTGATCTCTTACCATCCCACGCAAAGGAAAGCAACTGGCACGTTCTGCAGATGGATCATTACCAGCTCATACACAGGAAAACCTTTCTAGCCCCCCCAAAACTGCTGAAAATCGGGTTCACTCACAGGCCAGCACGGGCATACCTATTCTTGTTTTTAGGGAAAGGGGACACCAGCACTGATGGCATGGTGACAAAATAGCCACCTGGCATGTGGGCTAGCCACATGGCTAAAGCCTCCGCATCTTCCCCTCATATTGTACCATAAGGGAAGCAACAACTTTAGCTCAGCTGATGAGGAGGAAAAGCTTTTTATTCAAATGCTTTCTCCATTATCATCAGATCAGTGTGTTCACACCCCGCCCCCNTTTTCATGGTAAGGGTAAAGGGATTGATGAAGGAGACCAGAGGTGAACAGGGATGATGTGACTGTGGCTGCAAAGGCTGAGAGAAGGACTTTAAGAAGGTATGGACTGGGGAAAGGGAGGTTACACCTCTGCCAGAGCAGATGAAAAGGCTGGAAAAACAAACAACCTTTCAGGCAGGAGGATCTTTGTGTCACTCTTGTGAAAGGTTAAAGGAGTATTTTACCCGTGTTGGCAAAACGTTATGAAACCAAATGATCAGGAATTTGGACTTGGTGCCAAAAATGCTGACTTAGCTCCTTTCTGAGAAGCTGTCCCACTAGAGAAGGACCCAAACCTTCACGGAGCTATGTGGAGGCAGATAGAGACCAGGGAAGGCAGCATCACTCCAGTCAGCTCACAAAACCATGCTCTGTGGAGCTTTTTTGTCAAATCAGAAGCATACCCTCTTTCTACAATTTAAATTCACAAACAACTTAAAAGAATTGTTCAGTAAATAATTTCACATAACAAGTGAATCTGAGAAAACAGCAATCTGTTTTGGAATAATTTGTGAAGAGATAAGAGGAAAATTTTGTTGAATAAATTATCCATTATAAATTATTCTCCCACCTGCACTTCCAACCATCCTGCTTCAGTTTCTGTTGTTACTTTCTCCCTGTTCCAAAGCACAGGGAATATTCAACTTTCATGTGCTTGGCAGTAGGCAGAATACAAAACTGTATAAATAATACAAATTCAGCTCATATTTTGTTCAGTGCTCAGTGGCTTTTTACTTCCCCTTCCAACGTTTTTCTATTTTTTTTAAAATTTTTTGGCAGGTTTAAATTTGCGACCTCTGTCTCAGCACATATGTTATAAAGCAAGGAAAAGAGCATAATGAGGAGTAAGAATTAAGAGATCCTAACAGTGACAACATGCAGCACTTTTCATTTGTAGATTTTCAGTGATTTGCAAAGGCAGATGCATTTTATTATGCCCAGCTTCACAGATGGAGAATCTAGGGCATTGCACATATGTATATAACAAAATCTTCCACTCACTTCAAATCCACCTCATTTTTGCCCAGGGAGGTTAACGGTGTGAGAAAGGTGACAGCTCTGCCATCATGCAGAGCTCAGGGCAGAGCCAGCCGGGGTAGTTTTGAACAGGCAGCACCAGAGCCATATCAACCTGCTGCTGCACCTGTGCTTGTTAGAAGCACCACTAATTAGCTTGACACAGCAACATGCTGCCATGCCTATATTTCTTCCAGGACCCAATTAGTATCTCTGCGAGGTACAGCACTAGACGATGTAGACACACAGCCTGTTCAGAGCTGCTCTGATACCGCCAGCCAGCATCAGCATTCATGACCAGACGTGCCCAAGATAGGCCATCACTAAGGCCATGTAGATCCTAAGTCTCCCAACATTTGCTCTTGAGTTCAACTCACTGGATTATGAAGTTTTCTCCACTTCAAAGGCAGGATGCAGCAGATAGAAAAGTACTCCTTTATTTATTTTTTTAACTCAAAAAATAATATAATCTCTGCAAATATCCCCCACAAAGCAATGTGTTTGCTGTGGATGGGTTTACACACTTCACTTCAGTCACTTAATTTATCCCAAGTGTGCCTTAGTAATCTGCAGTGAGCTGATATGGAGACATGTCAGCTGAACCCAGCAAGCATAAAATCCCCTTTTCCTGCCACCTTTTCATTGTGCAGTGAAACAACAGGTTTCTGTGGCTGTTTGGGAAAAGGATTCTGTGAGATATACCTGGGTGAACCATACTCTCTGATGAAAAACATTACATCAGCATTACCTGAAGAACCAAGTTCGAGATGAGGCCATGGATGTTCACCAGTTATGAATTGGAGATGCTCTTGGGGTTTTATCAACAGGGTTTGCCTACCCTCACTTCTTGTTTTCTGCATGGTGTCCCTGTAACAAATGCTCGCATGACCAGTACTGATCCCAGCTTTCACAAGAACATGATCTGCAGTCCCTCTGACTTCTTCGGGAGTAAAGACAATAATTCTCCAGCTTCCAGACCCATAAGTTGGGTTTGTTTCAGGGCAGGCAGCCCACACAGACTCCATGGACCACTAAGGCCACATTCTAGAAGTGAAATTTGCCATAGCAGAGTCAGGGAAATCCATTTGCTGGTTTTTTCTAACTACCCAGACAAATATGGGGGCCATCTTTTGATTCCCCAAGCTGCTGGTCTTTACTACAGACTAGAAGAGACTGCTGGAACAACTCAAGGATCGCACTGGACAGAGATAGGTGGGGGCTGTGTTTCATCCCAAATGACAGTGAGGATTACAGATTCATTATCCTCTGTGGTCTGCTTTCCCCTTCAGCTAGGAAATCCCATGGAGGAGAGGCTCTGTGTTACCCATGTGATGGAGGTCTCATGCAAAAATCAGCTCTTGAGCTGCTCAGGAACTGTGGTTTTCACTTACCTCTCTTCATTACCTCTCCATTTAGACTTCCAGAGTGAGCTGATATTCTAGGTGGCTGTTGTCTAAGAAACTATATACGAAATATTTAATTAAAAATCATAGAATGTCTTGGCTTGGAAGGGTTGTTAAAGATCATTTTGTTCCCTGATGTCAGCAGGAGCACCTTCACTAGAGCCTCATCCAACCTGGCCTTGAACACTTCCAGAGATGGGGCATCCACAGCTTCTTCAGGCAACTTGTGCCAGTGCCTCACCTCCCTCACACTAAAGAACTCCTTCCTAATATCTAATTGGATGCGTTTTCTTCTCTTTCAATTGCTTTTATGGGAAGAAAAACAAACCAAACAGGACTTAAAAGAAACCCCCATACTTATTCAGTGTTCTAGTCTTGCCAAAGTTCATATGCAAATCAGTGAAATCAGTGGGGGAATGCACACGTGGAAATAAGCACATCTGCAGTATTGGCCATTCCAGGTCTGAGAGACCATTTCCATTTTCTCATGACAAGTGTGGAATCTTATAAGTAATTTCTGATAGAGCTGTAAAAGTGAAATAAATTTTCAAGTAATTAGATTGAAAATGTACTTCCCTATCATTTTCAGGCTAAAAATTACAAGTGAACTCACACTAACATTGTGTTGTCAATTTGGCTTCTTAACATGTGTTTTTACTATTTACAAAAGCCTTTTCTCTTCACCTTTTAGAAATCTTCTCTTGATTCCATTTCCTTTTCTAATTACAATCCCATTTCCTTAGTAAGTCCTTGAAAAAGCTTCCCCCATGCCTCTAATCATCTCTCCAGTTATAATCTTCAAAATTATGTTCCGTTCAGTTTTCAATTTGGCAGTGTCCAAAGACAGATCTCCATGTGGTTAACAACCTTTTATTTGCTGCCAGTTAGGACTGAGGTTTTTGCTTCTTCTCTCTTGGGGTTTCATTGATGTTCTTGATGCTGTCTAAAACATCCTTCTTCAGTGCACTTTTTTTTGGCAGGTGTTTGCTTTATTGCAGACTCCTGGGTTTTCATTTTTTGCTGGGTGCAAATTTATCCTGTATAGAGCCCTATAATCCAGCCTTTTCTCTTTATTTCCTTCATATTTCATCAAGGCAGAAAGCATATTTTATTTTAGACTTGACGCAACTACAAGAAAATCATTTTCAATACTAAAATTTCTGCTGAAAATTAGGGTAGCAACACTAACATTAACTAAACTGTGCTGACTTAATTTGCAAAGGTCTCTGGTCCTGTTAATATCATATGGAGGCACTAAGCTTCCTGCTGCATTTAAAAGGAGAGTTCCTGTCCAGTCACCCCTAGGATGTAATGGGATTGGTGCCAGGGCTATCTCCTGAACAGTTCTCCTTGCTGGACTGCTTTCTTCAAGCACATGAATAGAACCAGGAGCCTCTAGCAGGTCTCTGCATCCCCCAGGGTGGCAGGGTACCTACCAGGTAGCTGTGACACAAAACACATCATGACTAGTGACTCCTACAGAACTTGCCTGTGGCTTTAGAGAGAAATGTCGGGCCCTAATAGAAATAGGAAGGGGCAGAGCTTTTGGCAAATATCTAGGAACAGAATTTCTCCTTTTCTCCCACCTCATCAAACTGTAACTTTAACTAGCCTTTCTTTGCCCAGGCAGTTTCTAAGAACATTATGTCAGAGAATTAAAAACAAACAAACAAACAATCGACAGAAAATGAACTGTGTCCTTTCTCCAGCCACTTAAAATTCAAAGATGACTTTTTTCACTTCCTTCCTCCAGAAAGACAGGCATTGCTGTGCCAGCTTCCTGGGAGTCACAAAATACAGAGCAGGGTGCAGACAGTCCCTAAATGCGTCAGACCATAAGGCAGTGTGGGGCAGTTCAAGTCCTTGGCTGCCGGCCATGAAGTCATAGCTCTGTCCATTTCCAAGCTGTCACAGGTGGACTAACCTGCTTGGGCCCAGGGCAGGATAGATGTGCCTGCTGTTGTCATGTGACACTCATGCTTACACAGTGCCTAAAGCCCCGTCAGCAATATGCAGATAATCTTGTCCCAGGGCAAGAGGCACTATCAAACATTTGCTATTTTATGTGTATAAATACATTTGACAACTTTAGAACTGTGTGAGCAAGTGTCTGAAGTAGAGGGCAAATTCATAGCAATTTTCTCTCCTTGAGTATCTTCCCGTGGGAGGGAACTTTTTGAGAGGCTGTGTTCATTTTCCTGTGACTACGGAGAACAATAGAAACCAGAATGATCTTTACAGAGCCCCCGCCTCCTTCGTGGTGTTAGTTAGCATGCAGAGAGCTGCTCTGTGGACAGGAGAAAGACATACCTAAAGAGTCCGAGGAAGGCTCCTGCTTTGCTCTTCCGAAATTACTGTTTAGAGCAAGGTACAGCACAGTAGGCATGAAGATGCCAGATACAGCCCTTTCATATATCTTTTAGCAGCAAGGACACAGATGTGCTTCTGTTCCCCTCCATCACTGGATTATGATTTTAAAATTT
Source organism: Dryoscopus gambensis (assembly GCA_013389985.1). Classification (NCBI taxonomy): domain Eukaryota; kingdom Metazoa; phylum Chordata; class Aves; order Passeriformes; family Malaconotidae; genus Dryoscopus; species Dryoscopus gambensis. Next base: position 30,495 of record WEIT01027084.1, read on the forward strand.
TCAAGTGATGTCTGGAATATCTCCATCTTGAACTGTAGATAAGAGTTGCAAAGTTTGTTTGCCACATTCAGAAGAAAAGAGGGCGGAGGTATGTGTTGCCATCTTCTCTTTGTTTTGTGGTACCTTTGTATTTTATTTGGGCACACAAATGAAGAAACAAGGAACCATTTTACAGCTACACTATTTATCACAGTGAGAGTTGCTTTTCACAGATCCCAGCATTGGAGAAAGAAATATTAGTTTTTTTTTTTTTTTTGGTGTGAAGAACAGATGTGTTCACTTCCCTCTCTTGGAAAAAGGCATGAAAAATATCCCACTGTGAGGAGGAGATCCACTTCGGTCAAAGCAGCATGACTGCAAGCACTGAGGGTTAATCCAGCATCTCATGTAGGTGAAATTATTTTTAAAGGGTAGGATGTCATTAAATACATAACTAAACTTAAAACTATGGCAGAAGGAAATGGAAATGAACTCATCCCTTGCAAAACAACAGCCTTGAAGTTTGCCCACCATTGTTTGTAGGTCTTACCAGAAAATACCACATTGAGTGTCCTACTTCCATTTAAGGATACAAACCAGAAGAGTAATACAGTAAAACAAAATAAATAGGTACACAGACAGGTATCTATATGAATATGCACACGCACACACTACCAGGCTCAGACACAAAGATCTGTGCACAACAGACTAGGATTTCTGTTGAGTTACTGAATGTTTTGCAGCACTGCTATGTCATCTCCGTAGGAAGTTTGCTTAGCTCTAACAAGCACCACATAATAAGTTCACAAATATTTCCTTTCTCTGATTAGAAATTACAAATTGCACCCCAAGACGCAAATCAACTTAAAAAAAAAAAAAGTGCAATACCTATATGAAAAGCTGCAGCTAGTCTTATTTGTTGCAATTTAAAGAAAAAGCAATGCTACTAAAAAATTCTTCTTCTGTTTGTTGGCCGTGATATAGAGTGCTTTTCTACATTATCAATCAGGAATAAGTCAGGAAAGTGCCTTCTGTGTCTTCCTACATCTCTGTAAATCAGAAGCAATGCCAGTAAAACTGGGAGGTTAAAACCTGCCTGACAAAAGAGCAAAATCCATTGATTGAAGACAAAACACCAATGACTGCAGACGTTTCATGGCTAAAAGAGACAGTCACAGACACCAGGAAAATTCTATGCTCTTTTCCACCCACAAAATACAGACACTTTCCTTTCTGGGTTTATTTTCCCCCACTATTTTACCTAAGCTGTCACTTCTGTTAAACTGTTCATTGTGAAAGTTAAGCTGTCTCCAGAGATGCATCCAGACTGCTGCCTTCTACAAGTTTCCCAAAGATAAAAAGAAAGCTATGGGTACGGATTACTAATGCCTTCCAACCTCACAACAGTTGCTCCAAAACACAAAGGGCCACCTGACTTGCTTTTAGTCATGTCCTTGCCATTTCTCAAGGACCTGGAGTTTAACTTTGCTGGATTTAATCCCAGCACAGATCGACAGTAAAATACCCACAATTTCTCTCAAAATTTCCCCCAAAATTGCCCTTTCTTGAAATATACTTTGAGCTCTTTGTTCTACCCACCCCTCCTCTCAGAACATGGAGTTCATTTCTGCAATTCTGCTCACTCCAGATTTCCTGATCACTTATCAGCTGAAGTCTAGGGCAGCTTTTTCATCTTCTACCACCAGGAAGATCACTGTGGTTTTCATACCCTTCTGTGCAGCGTAAACCTGAAAAACATGTTACTAATGTTAGTCCTTCCTATTATTAATAATCTCATTGCAAATTAACAGACATAATTATAGCAGTACATGCATAACCACTCTCTCAGAGCTTATAATACGATCTAGATTTTCTAAGACTATTAAAATGGGTCTGTGTCTGCATCTTTCACTATCTCTCTCAAGTTTATAGGCAGGTAAAAACCTCTATTCTAAATCAGAGCCCTCCAGGGCATGTTACACTCCAAACTCATCAAGGATCAGTTCCCTTCATTTTTTTCTCATTTCCAAAGGAGCAAAGAAAAAAAAAAGAAAGTGACTACTTAAAGTACAACACATACATCCACAGTTATCAATCAGTATCTGAGCTGGCGTCCTTTAGCTGATGATTTTTTGAAACATCCCACGGTTTTTTACTCCCTGTGTTTCTGTTGGTTCAAGTCCAATGATGTCGTCTGGCTCATGGGCTCCTTTTTACTTGCTTTTAAGATTTGGTGTCCGTCTCTTCCCACCAAGATAAGAAAGGCAACTGCCTGCCTCTTCTTTGTCCAAGAGATCAGTTTTTACTCATCAGAGAGAAGAGCAACTGCTCATGAAAGCAGTCTTTTGTGACATTACATATATTACCTTTAAATGCAGGCTAGCTGACTTGGTTTGCCAAGATTTTGTTCCTGCCATTCATTAATACAGTACATTCTCTGTTTATTTTTTCACAGCACTTAGACATCCCTCACTTTACCATCACTGACTACACTGTTGGGTAGTCTTAATCTAAGTTTGCTGCTGAACATGTTTCAGTATCCACAGCACTGCCCTGGAATTAAATAATTCTTAAATGGGATATGAGTAAAACTTAGCAGATTGTGTAGTCTTCCCTCACTACCATCAGACTTTGGATAACCTGAAGAAGAAGTAATGTGTTCAAAACTCTGTTAGAAAATATTTAAATTCCTAATAATTGAATTGTGGCTCATTATCTGACATAACCATGGGATGTGTGCTATGGCAGACAAATATCAGCTTTGTACATGAGATCACACATTCAACAGATGACTTCTGCCGCAATGTTATTTCTGGATACCAGGAATAATGATCTGAAAAGAATGTGAAGTATTTTTTACAGCAAACATAAATAATTTTTTTTTAGCTGTGGAGCATCAATCCTAAGTTTCAAGAATTACCATCATTGCTGGTTCTTTTTAATTTACCAACATTTCTGCAATTAACTGTTTTTCTTTTCATTCTTTGGCTATTTCACCAATACTGACCCATAGTTAATATTTATAATTGTAATATAAAGCATTTTGCATTTTCTGCATGCATTCTGTTTATCAGCAGTGGACTAAAGCTCAGAAAATATACTCCATATTATATAAAATCATCTTTCTAAATTGTTTACGGACCAGTAAGTGCTGTCCAGTTAGTGAGAGTGATAGCTTGTATTACCTTCTGCAATGTTTGATCTAGTATTTTGGCTTTCTGCAGTGACAGGTCTCCACACTGACATCCTGTTTGAAAAGCAAAAAAATTCTAAACAATTTTTGCATGCACATTTCTGTACGAGTTCAGTTCTGTTGAAAGCTCTCGACAGAATGCCTGTTTTATATATTTGAGTTGTAAATAATATCATATTTGCAATCCAGGAGATCTGTCTGCAAAACTCTTTTCAGCAATTGTCACTAATGGCTTGTGATCAGATCCTGCTACCACTGGCATTCCATATTTAAAAAATGGAAGTTTTTTGCATGCATAGACTACAGACAGAGCCTCCAATTCTTTTTGTGCATGCTGACATGCTGTTCCAGTTAGGTATCCAGAAGCATATGCCATGGGTCTCCAGTGATCACCATTCCTTGTTAAAAGTGTTGCCCCAAGGCCTTGCTTAGAAGCATCAACTGCCAGCTTTGTTTGGTGCTGATTATCATACACTCTGAGGACAGGTTCCTTCTTTATCAACTATTTGAGATTCAGGAAGTCCCTGTTGTGATTACCAGTCCATGCCCATTATGCATTTTTACACACTAAAGACCTTCAGACAGCAGTTTAAATGGTTTAAAGCTGTTTGAATATAAAGTCCCCCCCCCCAAATTTGCCTTTTATTTAAGTTTCTGTATGTTTTTTTATGTATGTATAAGGATATATTAGTAATCAGACCTATTTGCATCCTCTTCTAAGCATTTTTTTTTCCCTGCTACATTTTCCTAGATTGGCTATTTCTTTAACCTTGAACTCACATTTTTGTCTTCTGCATTTCAACCTCCTAATTTGAATCCATTCCAGGATCTTACCAGAGCCTCTGATTGCAACATTTTTCTATTACTTTTCTCCTCCATGGTTTCATGTCATTTATTATGTATTTGTGGGAAATATTAGAGTTTTTTAAAAACATTTTCCAAATAATGTGGTAAACTGAGGCCTTCTAAATGGTGCATTAAAACTGCACAGATGTGAGCTTTTTTTTTTTCTAGAGGACTCTGTCAGAAAACAGCTGAAACATCCAGTTGTCCCCATAAATTTCCCAGCTAGGGATTTGTTTCCCCGTTTTACATGCGTTTTAGCTCAGACTACCAGCCACAGGGAAGTACTCATTTTTCTTTTGCATAATTATTGTGGAATAAATTAATTTTGGAAGCTCTCTGTTAGTATTCATTGTATCTAACTTGGCCAGAATAACTCTTCCAAGTTTTCATTTCAGCTCCAGAGAGAGATTTCTAGGAACATCTATGACAGGACAACTGATTCAGTTGTTCTTACTTGATGTTTTTGTTGGCTTTCTTTGGCAATATTTGAAACATCTGGAAAACAGTCTGCCAACTTATGAGCTGCTGTCCTCCCAAGGAATGTACTCCTTGGACCATCCGTAGGTCGGAGATGTTTGCAGCACGAGAATTGGTGCTGCATTTGTGACAGCAGTTATATATACGGTGTGCTACTAAAGTTGCTGCTTACAAGAAGCTCATAGTGAAAAAGCACAATTTTCTCATCCATGGAATAGAAGTTACATGTGTGTACTTAACTAACGTTTATTTCAATTTCTATTTCCTTTCACATCATTTGCAATTACTTGTATTATTTCTCCCAAACTCACCATTAGAATTTTGTAGAGTATTTTTCCTGTTTTCATTTTTCTCCACATGCTGCTAATCTTTCAGAAGCCTCATGTTGCCTAGGGTTTAAACTTCTTAAACAGGTTGCTATTCTTAAATCATCTGTGGATTTTAAAAGAAATCTCAGCTTCCTTACTTTGCTGTATTGAACACATAGCAACCTCTTGCTCACCATTCTCTTCCACCTGTTATCATTAATTAAATATATCTCTTTTTTTTGATTATTTTTGATCATTTTTGAGAGACTAAGCTGTTTTGGAGTTTTTAGTTCCATATTACCCTTTGCTACCTTTTTTTTCTCCTTCTCCTTCTCCTTCTCCTTCTCCTTCTCCTTCTCCTTCTCCTTCTCCTCTTTCTCCTTCCATCTTTTATTCCAAATTGAGATGATGATTAATAAAGGACTCTGTGTGAGAACTTAAAAAATGCAAGCCATTCACATGGTAGGTGAGCAACTATTATACAGAAAGGCTTGAAAATGAAAAAGAAAGAGCTCTGCATCTTTCTTTGGCTGCTAATCAATGAACAACAGATGTGACATTTCATCCTTATATGCAGAAGCAACTTCAGGGCTTGCTCTTTTAACAAAATAGTTGCCCGGAGATTCTTTTCCACTGCTCTGAATTTCTGAGAAGACACAGCTAGCCACAGCATTTTTTATCTTCTTCTTATGAGTTTGCATTGTATATGTCCTATCCTTTTACTGCTGGTGGTGCAGAGGAGTCTGTGTTTTGGAGAGGAACAGGCAAAAAGGTTTCTCTCCTTTACTCCAAGCTAATGATATACATGTACATAATAACCTAATGAAAAGTAATTTTAATATTGAAATAGCTAATGAAGCTTTTAACTGAAATATAACTCCAGAAGATGAAAGAGAAGGGTTTTTTTAAGTCAAGGAACATCTTTATTAATAAATGGTGCTCTTTTTCAGGGTAACGACCTTTTTTGATTGCCCCTCCATAGTGAAACATAACCTTATTGATTTGAATTTGTAAAACACCTCTGTAACTACCATGACTCATGGGAGACCATGAAATCATTCTGTGACCTTCTAAGTCTCTCACAAGTATGAGGAACAATAATTTCAAAATAGACAGTGCAGTAATTCTAAACTACCAATTTACAATATTTGGAATGAAAGCCTCTGGGCAGAAATGGAGATACAAAAGGCTTTGGATGCTGGTAAACTACACAACAAATCTGCCAACTTATGCTGCTGAATGGTGAATTATTCTTCAGCCTGTGTCAGTCAGTTTCTTCTGCTTTTTGTTCCATCCCTTTATTCTACATGCTGCAGGTTGCCTTTACTTTTCATTTGAAGTATATGTAACTGGGCAGCAAACAATCAACTGTAAGTCTGTATATTTTCCTTTTTATTCTGAAACTTCAGCTAGTCAAAAATGTTGGTTGAAAATTAATTTTCTCTAAAGAATGAGGTTTTGTCAGAAAGTGCTTTTTTTGTGGGAAAATACAACTTACTCTATTTTTCTCTTCATTTTTCAGTGGCAAGGTCTATGAGGAAAGTAAGTTAAGTTTTAATTTACATTTCTTGTTTTTCATCAACTTTAAATTCAAACCATGTTTGTTTACTTTTAAATGTCATGCAAAATATTTTATGCAAAATTTCTCAACCCATTTTATCTACAAAAGTAAGAGGTGTTGCGAGGACGGCAGTGGCACAGCATGTTTAGTTCTGTTCAAGCTCTGCTCTCGTTGAATGGTTGCTCTAGCTCCAGCTCCATTGTATGGTTACTTTAAAGGACAACCCATGAGTTAGGGTAGGGGACGGCTGCATGCCAAGGAGGCGGCTCTGGCTCTTACAAAGAGGCAGACAGCAACCCCCAGGCAGACAAAATCCCTGTGCCAAGAGCAGAGCAGTAACTGTGTTCATGGCACAGAGCTGCTGTGGGTGCTTTCCAGCACAGACAGGCCAGCACCCAGGGCAGCACTGCGGCTGCTGTGGGACCACAGAAGGTCTGCTGACGTTGCTCTGGTTGGCTACATTGGTGTACTCAATGCAGGCAAAAGAACAAATACTGTGAAACTGCATAATAACCTCTGTTGGCAATTTACATTCATCCCTGCTTCTTCCAATCAAAGCTAACATTCAGGTTTCCTTGTTTGTTCTGTTCCTACAACACAAGGTGACTAATTTACCAGTATGAGGTATCCTTCCTCTGACAGGAGCACTTCTCCTTCTTTCTTCCATTTTACTAGGACCACAAGCCCAGTCTTTTGGTATTTTATTGTTCAAGCGTCTTAAAAGCAATGAGAAGGTTCTTCTACTGCTGAACACATATTTACAATTTCCATTTGGCCATCTTCTGCTCCTCTACCCCTAAGAGGCACAGCTCTCGTTCATGCTAATGTGAGGCACACTTCACTGCTAATTAAAGAGAGCATTACCCAGCATCTATATTTGACAGTACTAATCACATCCATCATGTACAGGTGTGACAGAGCTATCTGTATCAGGAATCAGATGCTCCCTTTAGTGTACCTTTTACATCGTTTTTAGTGAAAAAAGGTTCTTTTCACTGACAGCTTCCAGGTCTTATAGCACATTCTCCAAGATCTTTGAAGAAAAGTCATCTCTTCTATTCCAGCTTTTAGAACTCACCATTGTGATTGTTAATAAGCATGTTATATTTCTAACTATACCTTAGAAACTAAACTGGAATGAAATGAAGTCATTGCTGTATTTGCTCTAATACTTGCCAATCCTTAAACAACTTTTATTATTTGGCACACACCAGCAACAGTTACTGGCTAGATCTATTTGTGCCAATGTCTAGTCTCAGCCATTCACCGAGCAGAGAAAACATGATTCAGACTGAGAAAACAAGGCTCTGGTTGGTGGCCTTATGAATTATTTGATTTTATAAATTTTCCATGAGTTTTTGCCATATAGAAACATATGGTTTGGCCATTACAGCACAAAAATATCAGAAAGAGGGATCGGGAGGAAAAACACAAACTCTTGGATACCCCAGGAATAGAGCACTGAGTCCTCCATGACTTTATCAGGATTTGTGGAGGCTGGAAGAACACCAATACAACATACAAAATACCAGTAAGAGAAAGAAGTGATGCTTCTATGCAGCCCACAGTCTTAGGCAGTCCAGAAGCTTAAACCCTCAAGCTATCTGGCTGCCTATCTGCCCACCTTTCTGCAAGAAACATGAAAGGACATGTGCATCTTCAGCCAAAACTGACAAAAAGGCAGCATCAAACACATATTAAAATCTTACAACTTCGGGAAATCACAAAGTTGGGGAAAGAAAAGACGTCATTTCCACCCTTCTGCTGCAGCATACAGACAAGAGCTTCTCCATTATTTGTCTTATTTGGCAACCAGTTTTTCTGGTAGCACCCTGCAGGCAATCCCTTTGTGGTGCGGCAGCCCAGCTACTGGAGCTGTCAACTCCTGCACAGTCCCCAGGAGTGGAAGTAAATATGGGATAGAAATGCAGACAGTGTGTAAAGACTGGATGGGTGAGATTGCTTAAGACCGTGGGAGGGAGGAAAGGAGACAAAGGACATTTAGAAGATGCTGGGAGAACCTAAAGCACTGATTCCAGTAACAGTGGCAGAAGGGACACAGGAAGGACAACCACGGCTGTTGAAAAGAGAAAGTGAGCATGACTTGTTGAGAACAAATCCACAAGGACCTTCATCTTGATTAGCACCACAGTCACGGAACCACTTGTTTTAATTTGATAAGGAAAGGAGGTGAGATAGGCAGCTACATGCTCTGAAAGGATGGCTCAGGGAGAGTTCCCCTATCAAGCAAATGTTCAGAATAGTACAGCTAGCTTAATTCAGCCTCAGTCAAAGGGAAGTTGTAAGTCTGCCCCTGCTAGGACCTAGAGCATTTGGACTCTGAATATCCTCTTCCCTACTACTGACAGGCATTCAAACTCAAAAGCAAGAATCTCTGAAGGAATCCAGAAAATGATTCACGCCAAGGAAAAGACAATAGGTTGGCCAGAGGTGAAATACAAATACAAGAAAACTCTGGAGCTTCAGCTTCCTCCAAATCCATGTCATACCAGTGCTCTCTGAAGTACTGGTACCCAGTACCTGAGATGGCTTTTCATGAGGATTTAACTTTGCGTAGGAATAAAAATTACTTTCAAAAATCTGTACTCCCAGGATGATCATTTCCATTTTCTTCCAATCCCAGGGCAAAGGCCCACCTGGTTCCCAGGAAAATTAGAAGATACAGCATACCAAGAAGCATGCAGCAGGCTGACACAACCAATAAGACAACCAATAAACTACTGCCAGAAATGAATTTAGAGCTCAAGGATGCCACATTGGCCTGACAACTCTGATTCACCTGCAACTGCACTGTAGCTTCTGCCTTCAGCCATCTGCCCTGCCTCTGTCTTCAATATTTCTGCTGCCAGTGCATAGGTGGCTCCTGTGCTGACAAAGCAGTATCTGGGGTGGAGCTGCACAGCTGGCATCTGTTTTGTTTTTTCTCTAAATACTGCGTTCTATTGTGCAGGAGTTCAGCTGATGCTGCTGGAGCAGCTGAGCCATCCCTGCAAGAGGAATGGGACAGACATGCAGAGATGAAAACAGATATGGTGTCCTGGGATGAATCATTTCACACAACTATTTGAAACCAAACTGTCATAACTGACATAGTGTGTGATCAATTTGTCCTCCATTTACATCTCCGAATTTTGTCTCCTATACAGAAGCCTGAATTACCACTAAACAGTGGTTGCTTTAACATTGTTTTCCAGTGGTTTTGTAAAATGGAAGTACCACAGCTCAGCATAGCAGGATGTCTGTAAGCAAAGTCCATCATATTTATTTACACTGCAACCTTCTAGCCATTTATCCAAAAAGGGACCTGTAGAAGAAGACATGACTTAAAGACTCAGTAAAGATGTTTCCTTCCATTGTGACACATCAGCTGACATATTCCATATGCTCTGTTTTGCTTATTATTGATTTAAATAACAATAGAAAATATATTTAATGAATTATGATCCTGTGACAACAAATTAGCTAGACTAGTATGTATAAAGGTCTCTCTTTAAACTTTAATTAGTTTAACAATGATGTGCCTGCTGCCTGTGTTTGCGTTTCAAGAAAACATGCAGCAGCCTAGAAGCACAATGCTTTCTATTTAACATAGAAAGTGTCTCTCAGTCCAGGCTTATTTATAAAGCAATTTTCTAATAATGATCTAGATTCAGTGGAGTTCAATCAGGGATGGAGCTACCCTGGCATATATAAAATGAATATATTAAACCACCCATCAAGTACCTGACTGCACAAATAAACATACAGAATGGGGGAAGGAAAAAGAAGAGAGATGACTCTCGAATTAGATCTCTTTTTTCTGAAAACACTCTCCTCTCCCCAACCCTTGCCCAAATCTAGAGAAGGTGTTGGGCTGCACCACTACAACACATGCTCATCCAGCCTTCCCTTGAGCATCCTGTGAGTTATACAATTTGCTGCTTCCATAGGTCTGAGTGCAAGAGGCACTGCTCATCATACAAGATCCCTGAAAAGTCCCTCTGCCCTGTCACTGCTTCAGGAATTCCCCACACCATCTCCTGGTGCCTCCTCTCTCACCCCACATCTCTGTGAAGTGCCCCATCCTGTAGCACATGCATGCCTTCCCCACATAGCACACCCCCTCCCTTGGGGACAAGGGGAGGAGGATCCACCACTGCCCTCTACCCTTCTCCCTATTCTCCTTACTCACCCTTTCCACATGGCAGCTCCCCTCCTGCCCCAGACTCCACTTGACATTGGCTCTGAGACGCGCTCTCCCTCATTTTCCTATGCCACCCATCTCTACTTGCCTGCTCACATCCATGTGCCCTCACTCTCCCTCTCTCCATCTCCATCTTCCACCTCTGTTCCAGGAGAACACGTCCCAGGCCTACCCCTAGGAAGAAGAGGGCATTGTTGCGAGAGTGCAGGACAAGCCGAAGCACCCTCCCTTTCTGGGCATGTCCCTCTGCCACAAGCACGAGGTGCCTGGGCGCTACTGCAGAACAGCTGCTCTTTCTGGTGATGCGACCTGTGGTCTCTCTCCCTGACATGCCTTTCATGTAGCTTTCAAACAGGCATCTCTTCCTCCTACTAATGCCTGAGAAAACTTGTACCAAATGATTCTTGCATAAGTTCGGCAGCTCAGTTTTATCTATGGCCTAAAAAGAGCCTTGTTCTCCCAACAAACACAGGCTGGGCTTTCAATGCTTGCATTCAGTGACCAGAACCCAAGGCATTAAATATTGGGTAGTTTATATGGCCCACGAGATGGTGGTTGGAAGGGACCTCTGAAGGTCATTGGGTCCAACCTCCTCTGAAATCAGGACCATTGCCAACATTAGATGAAGCCTCTTCAGATTTCTACTGTTAATTCAAAGCAAGAGGTTTGAAAGATTTGTGAAAGACATGTGAAGCATGTGGCAGGTGGCACATTATCTGTTGAAAGACTAGTCTGTGGTCTCTCTCTGCTGCTGGGGTCAAGGAGAGGAACATCCTTCCACACGCTTTCAGTGTCACTACAATCTTCTATGCACGTGTGAGGATCTTGGCACCTGGAAAGAGCCAGTAGAGTGCTTGCTGCACCCTGAAGCAGCTCATCAGAGCCACTGCAAAATCAACAGAACAATTCATGCATTTTACCTATGGCCTGGGGTCCAGAATTGAACTATGCATGCTCTCTGCTTGAAAGCTCATTTCCCAAAATTAATAGCATCTTTAATTCTAGTCTTAAAGCTATGCAGAAACAACATAGCAGAACACGAGCCCATGAACATCAGAGGCAATGGCTCCAATTTGTGGGCCATGGATCCATTTTGTGGACGTAAAATCTGCAAAAAGTCCTACACACCAAGTGTGGCAGAGAGCATAAGCAAAATTGAAAAGGAATTTACTGCTTAACACAGTAGAAGGAGGAGAGGCAAATGGTGGGAAAGGTGAATGAATGGGCCTATTTCAGCATTGTCCTGGGTTACCTGTATTTTGATTACCATCTTCATGAGCTGTTAAAATCAGGTGTGGCAATGTTCCCTGCCTCCTCCCTCTGGGCTATCTGCTTTTAATAGCCCATCAGTGCCTTATCTCATAACTCATCATCCCATTGTGAGATGCTCCGCCCAAGGGGAAGGAGCCAAGCNACGACAGGGGTTTGGTTTGTTTTGTTTTGTACTCTTGCACTTGTTTTTTTTCCTTTTTCCTAGTAAAGAACTGTTATTCCTATTCCCATATCTTTGCCTGAGAGCCCCGTAATTTCAAAATTCTAATAATTCGGAGGGAGGGGGTTTACATTTTCCATTTCAAGGGAGGCTCCTGCCTTCCTTAAGCTGACACCTGTCTTTTCAAACTGAGACAAGCATTTTCAGGCCATTTCAGCTGCACTGCATCTCACCTAACCACCTGCCCTACCACTCCCAGTAGGAGGTTTCTCCCAGGGAAGGCAGCTGGGACACTGAGAGAGAAATGGAAGTGCAGACTCCTATTCTGAGGATGGTACCTAATCTAATTTTGGCTTGAATGAATCTCAGCCAAAATCACTAGATAAATTTTCTAAGCCCTGGCAACCTAAAAATGCTACTGTAGGATATTGTATAGGTGCTTAGTGGTCCCTAAAAGCAGAAGAAAGTGCTGTTTTGTTTGGTTTAGGTGGCTGAAAGTTTATATGAAGGCTGGGAGCTCAGTTTAAATGCTAATTGACTCATAAACAAGCCTGAGTTAAATAAAAGAATCAACTAGCGTCAGCTGAGCTAGATCAGTTTAAAAATGCAGGCTTTTGTTAATCAGCGAGAGTTTGTATTGGGATAGGCCAGGCATTGCTCCAAAAGCAGCATCAGATTAAACCTCCTACTCAAAAAACACTCATTAAAAAGCAACATCCATTGAAAAAGATCCTACTTGTCGCTACCAGCCATTGTTAGGCAGTGAAGCAGTGACAGATATTTTTGAAGACTATTATGGGGAAATAAATATTTATTTAGCTGTCTAAAGTAATTAATCCCTGCTGTTTCCTTTTTATGTAAGCACATTCAAGGGAAGACTGTCTTTGTACTTGAATTTTAGGAGACAAGTCTGTGTAGAGGCTCCCATGGTTTTTGAAGGCAGTAACAAATTCATGCCTAATACTTTCTGTGCAACTTGAGAATGCCAACCATCAAGCAGCAATAATAGACTTTTCCTATCCTCATTCAGTGGCAGCAGGAAGGAGATGTACTAAGGAGAAAGAACAGAAAGACGAAAGGTGAGAAAGTAGAAACTGCAAGTGACATGCAAGGCTGCTAGAAGCTGGCCCACTGCTGGCGTGGGATTTGATGAAGGAAATCACTTTCACAGGGTATCAATTGAGAATCAAAAAAAAAGGGGGGGAGAAATGAAGGGAGATTAAGCTGTAAAAGCACAAGAAAAAGGATCAATAACCATCTTGGATGTATTTTCTGGGAAGCTGGCATGGATAGCACAAAGATGTTTCTTAGTGAATGTGTTGGCACCCCTCCCATTGACAAGTTATACAGCCAAAGTGCAATTAGCACATTCAGAGGAACAATAATTACACAATACCAAACAGGCGGTCCATAGGCTGATTAAAGCATACAATAAAAATAGAGATAGAGGCTCCAGCTCAGTTCTTGTACAAGAACCTCTCTGCCCTAAGAATCACTTGAACAAGGTATACCTGCACTGCAGCGTATGAGCTACAGATGATAACTACATATGAGCTTGATAACATGCAGATTGTTTTTGCTTTTTAAATTTTAGCAGGTAAATGTCATTGCTACATGTTTAAAATCAGAAGCAATTTTTTAAAAAGTAGCTCAAGTGCTAAGTTCCATATTTCTTTTTCCCCAGTAGTATTTTATTGCAGAGTAAAATGACAGATGCAATTAGATAATGTTGAGCAGATTATAGTTTGAGAATGTTATGCTGTGTTACATATTCACGAGTGAACAATAGCAAGGAGAAGAAAGAAAGATGGGTATCTTAGCACCTATTTTTAAAGTTGGACAAAGAAATGTGTCTTTTCTGGGAAGGAAAATGTTATGGGGCTCTATGAATTCAGTTGTGTTATCTCTTCTCAGCTATATGAGGAAGCTTTTATGACTCAGTTTATCTTTACAAATCACTCTGGTATTACTAGAAAAATTTCAAAATGACCAAGAGCTGGATTTGTGGCCACATGACTGTTGAGCTCAGAATCCCTGAGCTTGTCTTCCATTGACACAAAGGTTTTCTTGCAAGCCTATGCACTTTACTTTGTTGACCTATGTCTCAACTTACCTATCAACAGCAAAGATATATCCCTCGGACTGTGAACCAGGTACCTATCAACAAAAATACAGTATAGGTTAGGAAAGACTACTCCACTCAACTGAGCCCTTCCGGAGACCTCCACTTTCCAGAATAATGAAACAAGGCATGAGCTGGTCCTTATTCCCGATCTTTATTTCATGTAACTTTTGTTCTTAAAAAGAAGTTATCTGAGTCACTCTAGTTTTATACTCAGTGGCAAGAAGGACTCGGCTTCACAAGGTGATTTGTTTTGCCTGTCTCAGACCACCTGCTATGATGATATGCTTCATCTAAAGGAGAAAAGCCGAACAGACATCACTTTGAGATACCTGGGAGGTGTAATAAGTCTGATTCTGTGGAAGGAGCACAGAGAAATCAAATTATGCCTTTCCTCCTTATTTGTACCCATACAAGAGCCAGGCCCAATCAGACTCTTTCTTTAGAAATTATTTTAGCCAGAAGTGCAGTTTTACCCAGTTTTATCCTGCCTGTAGACTGAAAGATGATGCAAAGGTAAAAGACCCCTTCCCATCCTTTGCAAAGGAGAGTGTGGGTTCCCCTCAAGCTAAACTTTCTAGGCTCACAGAGACATCCTGTGTGATTAGGCAGGATGAGCAACCCTTTGCTTTCACCACCCCGAAAACCCCTATAACTTCCCTTGCAAAGCATCCAGTCTGACATCATATTGTGCCAGAACTGCCCTGGCAAGCTGAAGTGGGATATTTGTGTTGACGGACCCACATGAGAGCAGACCTGAGAACTAGCTCCCTTGGAGATGGTTTTAATCTCATTCTTTCACAGTGACAGTGCTCTGATTAAAGTCCTACAAGGCAGCAGAACACAAGGTCTGCGTCTCTACCAGCAGTGCACAATTAGACACAAAGCCATGAAACTCACCTGTTCAGGAAACAAATTGAATGGGCTTTGCTAACTAAATATGGCAGCACTCTATCCCTTCTTTGCATAAGTCAATTATTTGTTTTACTCAGAGACTCATAAACCCAACTCCTGAGTCACTGGACAAAAACATGAATATGTTTCAACGATTTCTGTACCTTTAGGTTCATTCCTTCATTCCCAAAATAATAAGCATCATAAGTAGCTTGTTCCCCACATTTGCTGTCCCATTTCATTTTGCCTGTAAACCCCTGTTATTTCCCTTAGCTGACCAGTCACTCACTCTGCCACCTGACTTAACATGACAACCATTCTAATCTGTCCTGTTCTATGGAGTCATTGGATGTTGCTCTCATATTAGTAAACAGATTTTATCAATACTCCATAACAGGCAGAGTGTGCAAGGTGTCTCATTTAGAATGATTCAAATAAATCTTGCAGAGATTGTAAGGAATTCTGTGAATATGCCCAATCTTGAATTCATTTCAGTGTGGGAATGGAATACTATGATATGTCCAAAGAAAAATTACCTTCTATACTTGAAGTGGATTTTATTCCTTATGTAATAGAATTTAACTTTAAAATGACAACCAAAAAGTATTTCATTGCCCTCCACAGATTTTACATAAACACTTTATAAGCTCCATTCCATGTGGAATCTGTAAGGGATGCATTTAGCCTTCAAGGAGGAAATTCAGTACCATTTCATTCTGTACAGAAAACCTGTGGCAATTCCCTTCTTCCTCTTTAAATTTCAGTGTCCCCAGCTGCAAAATGCCTAAAACATTGCTTGTTTATTGTTTAATTTCATTCTCTAATTAATTTGATTAAGCTCCTCAAAATAAGTAAAATTTATTCAGAATAACACAGCCTTTATTTTGATCAATTTTGATCCCTTTCAGCAGGTAATCCTTGATAATGTAATCACTGGGTATAGAAGGTTTCATTTAATAATGAAAGACAAAAATTTTAAAAGAGAGAGACAGGAGGAAGCTACTGGAAGACTGGAGTGATAATAAAAGATGACTATAACCCAAAGTTGCATTACTTAGAGATTATTATTGATGTTGCAAGAGCTACCATATGCTTTGCAAGCTGTGACAGTCACCCTTGTAGTCACATGGATGAAATGATCAACTGCTTTTTGCATTCAAAGTGATGGGAACAAACTTGATCCAAGTAAGAGAAGCTGCTGTGTAACAAACAGCACAGGGGCATTGTGTGGATTAATTAGTTGGTGGGGGGAAGGTCACTTCCTTTCCTTTGGATCCTCTGTTGAAGGTTCATGCAGTAAGTGCAACATCTACCTACTCATGTATTGCAGAGGAAAAAACTAAATTAGTTCAGGGACTTACCATTTAATTAATTCATGCAATCATGCTTATGCATCACGTCACATGTTTGACACCATTAATGACAATGATGCACTGTGCCCTTAGCACAGAAATTATAAGCCTGGTCTGAGTGGCAGACAGAACTAAAGTAAATTGCCCTGGGTTTCCCAGGGATATTTAGAGACTCAATGCCTACATAAAGGTATTGTGTTCTTATAGCCTGCTACAAACCTTGTGCTGCATCTTCTGCACCCTGTATAATTCTGGGGATGAGGTGGCAAAAGTGCTTCCAGGTGGGATATTTAATACCATCACAGTAGCCCTTCCTTGGCAATGGCATAACTACTTTAGGAGGCATCAGAGTGCATCAAGCCTTGGCACACGTGAATGCACCCTCGACAGACCTTGAAGCATGGATGGAAGGGTATGCCTCAGAAATCTCCCACTGACCTCATTTTGGATTCAGACCTGAAAGGATTTTAATCCCCCCTGCCATCCCGATGGCTCTGCTCCCAGCAGAAGTAATACACTCTCATTATTGGTGGACCTTCAGCTTCACAGACCATAACAGCATCGATCCCGTCAATGCACATGCAGAAAGTCCATACTGGGGAATCTCTGCACAGACAGTAACTCCTTGTGCCCACTTGTCAATTCTGGGAAAACATGAAGCAAGTACTCTTTGCTATAGGACTTCTGGTCCAGTTTTTCCTCCTTAAAAGGCAGAATTACTTTGGGGTGGGCAGCAAGAAGAGAGATGAAAAGTGAGGGTATGCACAGCTCCGTGGGCTGACCCCAGATGTTATAGCATGTGCAGCTGGACCTTGCCATATCTGAAAACAATGGCAGATCAGAAGGACTCCTCCTTCTATCTGCATCACGAGGTGTAGGGGCTCAGGTAACTAGGTATTTATCCACTAAATCTGATTTCATAATTGCAATAGGAATGGGTCAGTGTTGCAGTTGTGTAGTTTCTTGTGATGGTGTGGCATGCTGCAAACCTTCCCAGAGAGCGTTGCAGGGCTTCCTTGGGGAAAGCAGCTGTTCCCGCTTCCTGTAGCCCCTTACAGGCTGCCGCACATGCCTCTGGCTGGCTCTTAGCTTCCACAACACAGTGGCAATAAAGGAGGCGAGAAGGCTCCCCACATGGGGACTTCATAGGATGTTTACTCACATGCTGACATGCTGATCCTCCAAGGTAGAGGGAAACTGACAGGTCATGGACTTGGATTTTATAGGGGGATGAGGAGGGCGGAGAGAGCACATGGACTAATGGTCTCAGGGCACAGGGGCGGTACATGGGCAGAGTTGGGGTATTGGGACCAACAGGGAGAACTTGAGGGAGTGGCCAGGACCAGGGGTGGGGAAGGGAGGACAACGTGGGAAGGACAGGCATTTAGTAAGGAGTGCAGAAGTACAGTGCTACGGGTTGGTCCCATTCGAAAGAGATGTCTATTTTGGGATCATAAATCGCAGGAGACTTTATTTAACAGTGCAACACATATAGACATGCCTTCTATTTACTCCTTTTTTATTTATATACTCCAACATGAGGTCATTGAAGCTAGAAAGAACTTTACTAATCATTTCATATTTCTCAATTGCTTATTAATCATTAAATAACAGTTGGCACTTCACATAAATACGCCTATCAGTGTCAACTGGAGTTGAAATGGGATTCTATCAGCACAATAAAACTAGGGAAACTTTTTTTTTTTAGCTTCCATCAATTTAGTCAGAGGAAGCAGCATGAATGGTTTTATTTTGTGTATACAAAGTTTTCCTATATGACTTTCATGCACCAGCACTATTTTGCAGCACAGAAAAGCATTTTGACTAAAGTTTTCTTATTTTCAATAAATGACAACAACTTTCACTAAATTTAGGGGATTTCTGGACTCTTGAATCTAAGCTGAACTGGGGGACAAAGTGGACATGACAGAGTCCCTTTGTATCACCTGCATATTGAAACAACCAGCAAGGGAACTGATACAAAAAGCAGGGCAACTCTCATTCTTAAAGTATAACTGCTCTTTTTTGTCAAGTTTGATCCCATGTGGAAGCTTCATTTGAACGTGACCTGCAAAGCAAAAACAAAAAGCAAGCACAAACTTCCACACTGAGTATCTCTGTGCTGTGAGGTGCAATAAAACCCAGTCCAGAAAAACAGCTGCAATATGTTAATGCATGGGTTTTGGGGGAAGTTTTCTGACATAAAGCCTCTCAGCCCACTTCAGATATCCAAGACTTCATCCAATGTTGGTTCCAGATTGACTGTCTCAGTTGAAATGAGAATTAGTGGCATCATTCTCTCAATGTTCACAGTGTCAAGTGCTGGAATTTTTTCAGTGCTCTAAGCACAACAGAAAATTTCATCAAGAAAAAGGAATTCATAGTTATTTTTAAAAATCTGTGATGAATACCTCTTCTGCTTTGTCTAATACACAGTGTCTGTGGAGCCCTGGGAGACTATGGATTATATGTGCGTGAGGGAAAATTAAGTAAAGCAAGACTACTATCAGTGTATTCAAATCCAGTATCCAAAGTCTGCATCTTGACCAGGAAATGTACAGAAGCTTCTCAGTAGAAAAAGATTATAAAAGCCTTGTAACAGTTCCTTCAAGTGCCAGCACCCAGTCAACAATGCAGAAGCTGTAGCAGAACTTTTCAAATCAGAAGGCAGCAACTTTTCCAGTTCCTGGGGAAAAAATATCAAGTAGACTCAAGTAGCAGATGCTGCAGGTAAAAGAAGAGAAATGCATAGAAGTTGACAGGTATTTTCTGTTCTAAAGAGGTGAGAGTACTGGTAAGAAGCTGAAAAAATCCCACTCATTTATGGCTTTGAGGCACTGTTTTAAAATATTTTTGAGGGGGAGACTGGCAAAATTAAGTAATGAAGATTCAGCAATTAAAAATTATTCAAATAAATATTTAACTATTCCCTCTGTATGCAGACTTGTGAGGCTGCAGCTCAAGTACTGCATCCAGTTCTGAACCCCTCACTTCAAGGACACTGAGATGCTGCAGCAAGTCCAGAGAAGGGCAGCGGAGCTGGGGAAGGGTCTGGAGCACAAGTCCTATGATGAGCAGCTGAGGGAGCTGGGGGTGTTTAGCCTGGAGAAGAGGAGGCTCAGGGGAGACTATTTCTCTCTAAAACTATGTGAAAGGAGGTTGTTGCCAAGTGGGGATCAGCCTCTTCTCCTGGGGAACCAGTGACATGATGAGGGGACATAGCCCCAAGCTGAGCCATGGAAGGTTCAGGTTGGACATTAGGAGGAATTTTTCATGGAAAGGATTGTTAAACATGGGAACGGACTGCCCAGGGAGGTTACTGTGCCCAGACATGCTCAAGAAACTGGGTGTGACACTTACTGCCCTGGTCTATCTAACAAGGTGGTGATTGGTCAAAAATTGGTGTTGATGATCTTTGAGGTCTTTCCAACCTAAATGATTCTGTAATTCTGTGATTTGATTGTTATTTGGGTCGATACTGTGTAAATAAACCCTACCATGCCATGCAGGGTTTTAGAGAAGAACACTTGCACAAGTGTGATGGGGCAAGGGAACTAATATATGTGTCCATGGGAGCACTACGGCAAGGCCCTTCATGAAGGGTAGTTCCTCCCTTTTTTTCCCACTGAAACTTGGCTCTACCATCTCCCGCCCCAAAATCAGCGACCGCAGTGCTACCTCCACCGAACATGCCTGTAACATTCCCACCCATGTGTCATTTGCTGACACTAATTGAAAACAGGGACCTTGACAAAATGGTCTACATTGGGAGAAAGAAAACATTAGTGTCATTGTGATGCTAATAGAGGATGCTATAGTTAGACTGGGAGGAGAGGGAGGGGCGGTTATGTGTATGCACCCCTTTTGATTTATCCATGGTGCTTCCATACATTTTTCATTTATAGAAAAGAAAAATGGTCTTTTTTTTCAAATTACCTTGATAATGCCAAAAAAGAAGAATAAGGCAAATGTTTCAGGCTTTCCACAGTTAAAAGAAAGCTGAATTTAAACTAAAGAAAAGTACAGGGTTTTTTATTTCAGCCTGTCCTTGAATCATTCTTTTAAAACACCAGCTCATTATAGTCAAAGCTCCTAATTTTAAGAATGTCTCCATGGGGGATTCATCACCTCTTTGCTATTCATTTCATGAATGGTCCAGACCTTCTTTTTGATCAGCCAGGGTCTTTTGGGAACAAACCTTGAGGTGAAGGTGGACATACATTGTTTTCCTGCTATCGAGTTAGATTCCAAGCTGTCATAGTATATAAGAAGAAATTCCTGTAACAAACTGCCTCAGATATCCATAGGGAATACACATATGTGATTAACCCAGCTGGCCACTGGGTGTGACCATTGCACCACACAAAAGCATCAGAGACTTTTCCAAAGACAGGTCTGGAAGTATTGGAGCTGGAAAAAACCCATAACCTTTCGATGTATGAGTAGTCAACAGTAATGTCTACTAACTTTCTGCACTCAGTTTTCATATGCTTTGCTGCACAATTTGGAGCCTCTCTCAAAAGTCAGACATAGACCATTTAAAATAATAGTGTAAAAAAAAAAATCAGTGAAAATCACATTAATGACATTATCAGAGTCCCTTTTCCTTCTCCTAAGGAAAACTAGTCAGTCTGTTAAAGCTGCAGGTGTCTTACTCTGTTCACTGTAGACACATTAATAGAATAAGCACATTCACAGGTAGAATGGCTTCACTAGGCAGTATCCAAAATATTAGCTCTCAGTTACCTAGCTGGCAGCCAAAAAGGTAATATCCACTAAGAAGAAGAGGGAAAATAAAATCTGCAATAAATAATTGATAATTATTTTTTCTTCTAAACTGGGTTCTGTAAATACAAGACAAAAGAATTTTGTCCAGAGTAACCCAGCCAGATTTGAAGCATTATATCATTTGTGTCAGCAAACAAAGCATTTCCCAATTTTATATGTTATTTTATAGCATTTCTACTATTGCAAATTCCCCAAGTTTACCTTTTAGAGCAGATATACTCTTCATATTCTCAGTGCAGGTATAGTTAGATATACACACCAATTTGCAAGATCTGTTTTCCTGACCACACTCAGATTCAGTAGCGAAACGTTTGCATATTCCCTTGAGTCAGGTTGAAGTTCAGTAGTATCAGACCCTGATCAAAGAGTCAATGGTAGAATAACATCACCTTGATCTCTGAAAAACCTGTCAGTCCTGAGATTGCTCATGCTTACATTGGTTGCAACTACCTTGACAGGCAATAACTGAACAAAAAAAAAAAAATCACCCAGAGTGTAACTGTGCTTTTGCCTTTCTTTCATCCTTGGGTTAATATCCAGTGTCCTAGTCAGTGGCTATCAACCACAATGAATGCTACAGGGTCAGTTTTACCAAAATAAGATTTTTCCCATGTGGGATGAAACGGAAGCTGTATTTGTGCAAAACATAAAGTGAGGGTCTGAATTCAGATCTGCCTTTCAGATCATGTATGAATGGGAATGTCACTTCGCAGAAGCACAAAGTGCATCACTGACTTCTGAAGGGATATAACAATCACTGTGGGCTGGTTTTAAAGGGGAAAGTACCAGTAGAGGAAGATAACCTCTGTTTCAAGCTTGCCTCGGTACCTTTATTTCTGATTTTTAAATGTATGCTTAAATAAAATGTATGCTTTAATAAAAAATAAATCATAACTAATAGTAGTAGTAGTAATGATGATGATGATAATAATAATGATAATAATAATAATAATATCATCTCAGTATCTAAGAACTCATGCTGGAAATTACCCATAGTTCTCCGACTCACTGTGTTTTTACACTAAGTCAGACATCTGGCATCTTCCTGAATTTGTGATGAGCTGCCAATGTTTTAACAAGGGGAATTCAGCAAACACCACTTTGTCTCTTTATTTGTGCTGAACCTTAAACTGGGATTCTGTAAGTTTAGGGCTATGGAAACTATTCATTTGACTCCACATTTAAACAAAAATATTTTCTCATAACCCTAGGCTGGGAAGGGGCAATTACACTTGACAAATAAATAAAATGTTTTTGATGGAAAGCACTACTTTCTATCTGAAAGCAAATCTACACTGGCTATATTACTAGCATAGCTCACAGTTCAACCGCTGAGCGATTTGAATGTAAAAGGAGAGACGGTCTCTAGAAAATTCCTCATTTGGTGAAATGCACTGAAAAAGGGGGGAGGGAAACACTCTCTTCTGAAGTGTCTTTATGGTCTCAAGGGAGAATGTTCTCTATAAAACAGGAAGATTTAGCAGGAGTCAGAAAGGAGAGCAAGCATCCTCAGAAGCAGAGAAAACATCTACCCATCTTCCAGTTTGGCTGTAGGGAACTCCTGACAGCCCCACAGCTGTTTCCTCAAGCACCTCCTTACTGAAGAGCATCTGTGTGTGTGTCTGTGTCTATGTCTGTGTCTGTGTGCTTGTAAAATAAATTCAAGACTTTTTGTCACCACAGCAAACAAGCGACAGAACCTCCATTCGTAAACCTGTGGCATTTTATGTACTGGGCTGAGTCCCACGTTGGGGACCAGCTGCCCTCGTCACTACTGGCAGCACCACACAGTGTGGCCACACAGCTATCCAGCCACTGCAGCTTCACTGAATATAGTGAGAAGGTAATATGGACAGGACAAAATAACCTCTCTCATACATCTGATGTGACCGAGAGAAGAAATTGGAACCCAAAGAGTGGCATCTGAGCTGCACCCCCTTCTCTGGTGACTCCATCACCCTCTCCTTGGCCATTCTATCACAAGGCTCTTTACAGACTGGGTGCAGAAGGCTTCTCTCCTAGTTTAGCAGTTTTTGAGGAAATTACATGCATGAATCCTGATAAATGGGTTTTGTATCTTCCCTATATCACCACTTATTTAGTAGCTTATAAGAAAACTACAATAGGCTGGATTTTAACAGACAATAAAAGATTGTGTGTCTCACTGTCAGCCCTCAAGAGGTGCTTAGAATCTCTATTTTCTTTACCTGCATGCTTCAATCATTTCAACTAACTCATGGGCTACCAGGGTCAAGAGCTTGGAAAAAGGATGCAAAAAGTTGTGCTCACTGCGTTTTCTCTCATCAGAGTTTCCATGGCACAATATATAACAGGCATTTGGCAGGATTAATGTGCTAGTGATAAAGCAGTAGCCTAGAGACACAATGATTCTGTAGTTGTGCCATAGAAAATCAGAGTGTATAAAAAGATATAATCTACCAGAGACCTACTTTTGAGAATTGTTCAATATTAGAATGGCTGGTGCACAAGCAGTTCTTCTATCTTTGTGTTCAGTAAACTGATTTTATCTTGACAAATATATGCCCAAAATGGAGGGTAAAAAACCCAACCAAACAAAAACCCAACCAAAACAAACAAACAACACACATAACTTACAAAAAAAATCCAAACAAATCTCTAAAACCAAAACACCTCAAAAACCAAAAAATCCCAAACAAACAAAAAACCCCAGCTCTCACATCCTGGTTCTTCCCATTCTTTTCATACCTGTTCTGTTTTGAATTGAGCTATCTTATTTCATACCCTTCACCAGGATGTGATGGGTTTGGGTGTTTTAAGGCTGAGGGAAAGAGAACAATAATTTCAAAACAAACCTTAAAAAAAAACTTTTACTCTCTAAACGATTATTCCTAATAAATTTTGAATATTGCTGCTATTGTGTTTGAATACTGCTGTACTGTGTTTCAGTACATGCCCTAACTTCAGAGACAGAATCTTTTGTGTCACCAGACTTGAATCTTTGGAAGACATGAAATACAGACATTTTATATTTCATGCTGGAAATTCTGAAATATTCTCAGGTGTATTGCTATGTCAGGCCCTTGGAGCAAGAGTTTGTAACTCCAGGCAGGAACAAGGGTGGCAGAAAATTCTACACATCAACTCTATTTCATATTAGTACCTGGTATCACACATGAATTAACATTTCAATGCTTGAGAAGATACTGTCATCCCTATAAAGGGTTGGAGATGCTAAGGTAAGTATGTTAGCCATGAGCTGAATAAACACACAAACTATTACAGTTATTTCCATACAGAAAGAAAATGAGTCACCAAATTCAAGACTAAATAGCGCATACAAATCCGTCAGCCCTTTACTATCAGAAGAAAAAGGGGCAAACAACAGGCTGATTGAGTTCACTGATTTGGAATTAAATTTTCTCATATAATTCTGTGAAGTTCTGTCATTAGAGAATTTCACAATGATGGAAAAGTTTTATTCAACAGACAGAATTTATTCCTATTTCAGTCATCTGCAAACACATAACTGCAATCAGATGAAGTGGAATCAAGTCCAAGAATAAGTGGAGGAAAACAAAACCTTCACTCTAAAAATCCTCTCTTTTCATAGGAAGATATTTTAGCCCCCAATTTTTCTGACATCTGCACATAAGGGATGAGGGACAGTGGGCGATTTATGGAAAATGTTCTTCATCAGGTTTCCATCAGTCTGAAGGAGAAAGAGTATATCTTGCTACGGTTTGCCCCAGCCTCCAGCAAGCTGAGCGCTGCGGTGTTTTAGGAGAATCATCTCCTGTAAAACACATAGGGGAAAACAACAAGAGAATTATATTTGCAGTGGAGGTCCTTTATTATTTGTTGCTTTTGTTTTGTTTTGAAAAGAAGAAACAGAGGCTTCATCAATACCTGAGGACTGGTAACCATCCTTATACTCCACTTGGCAAAGTCATTCATTCAGATGCCCCAGTTTGCAACCACTGCCGCTGACATCCGGCTGATCAGATATTTCCTTTTTTTTAACAAGTGCTTTATTCCAAAAGTCTCTCCACAAGGTTTAGTTTCAAAGATTGTGCTCCTTTAATAATATTTTTGTATTTTTATCTTTTCTGTTAATTTGTTAGTGTTTTATAAATTTGCTTTGCCCATATTTAATGTGTCTAAGCTTCTTCTGTTACCTTTCTCACATGGAATGACAATAAATGAATGCAATAGCCTAGCTGAAAACATGCCATTGACACATACAGTAGTTTTTACATTTCCCTGTATTGCTCTAAGGTTTT
>WEIT01027084.1:59892-78535 GCA_013389985.1 Dryoscopus gambensis
ATTAATGTATTCTTCCCTAATCATCTTCTGCAGACCCACTGAATCAGCACTTTGCCTATCAGCTGGCTGGACAATACATTTGTACGCCCACAGAATAAATTAAGTTTGGTTGTTTTTCAAAAGCAAGAGGCTCTATTACACCAGCTTAGACAAAAGGTGCCTGGTAGAGTTGGAGTCACCTTACACTAGGAACAATTTACGTTTTATTGTTAAAATAAAGAAAACAGCACTGTAAAACTGTAAAACTGAAAAAGAAGTTGTAATTCACTCAGTAGAGTCCAAGTGTGGAAGATTTCCTCTGCCTGTAGGTAGACAGTGGTGCAACATAACTGGCTCCCTTCTATGATCTGTGGGTGAAAAATTTTGCATTTTAATTGCTGCACAAACCTTCTCACCCGTGTTTGTGCAGGACTGTAGCCCTCTTCATAGCAGCCAATCCCAGTCTTCCAAATGACTGCCCTGCACAGGAGATGTGGCAATATCTGGGCATTTTCAGGCCTTCAGGTCTCGAAAGAACTGCTAACACAATGAGCACCTTTAGCTAAAGTACCGAGTATTTGGTTTATCTCAGGCCACCATTGTAGCTGTGCAAGGAAAGTACTTGATCCTTACTGTCCTATAAAAACAATCATAAGCTACTGATGTTTGGTAGCTTTTGTATGTGTTAATAAAGACTCTTTTTGTTCTTACAGCTTTGACCCACTCCAGAAGAAACATGGTACTTTCTGAAGTTCAAATTGTATTTTACTCTGGAGCAGAGAACGGAAGGGAAGATGGAAGGAGATGGTTTGTTGACAGAGATAGCTCATTTTTAATAGATATCACTGGAGCTGCACTTAGATCTCTGCCCATGCAGCACAGCTGACCTCATATCACAATCTCCTACCTTAAAATAAGGGTTTCCTATTTACATTCCAAATGATCCTTTCTTTAAAATTCTCACAAAAAGCTAATATAAAACAGCTAAATGAGCTCTGTGACACCAACATAACCCCTGGTCTTCTGGAAAAATAATATAAAGTATTATTGTAAGTAATTATCATTCCACATACAGCCTGAATTAAAAAAAAAAATAATTCTTGAACACAAATTTGATTGGAAACAATTTTAAAGCATAAGATATATTTAATTATCTAGAATATGATAGTGCCCAGAGGCCCTACCTGAGATAGGGATCTTGTGATGTAGAACAGCATGACAGGAGAGTTGCCTCAGTTTACAGTCCCGCTGAGCAAGGTGGCAGCAATTGAAAAGGAGAACAGATTAAATGATTTGGCCCTGCTTAATAGTTCTGCAGTAATCAGGACCCAGCCCTCTTGATTCCTCTTTCAGCTGTCACTCTTTGACAGACTCCAATTGCCTTTGCACTGCAAGAAGACACAAACTGTCAGGATGGATACACCACAGGCAGCTATATGTGACCAGGTCAGTCATGTATGTTATGTGAGTGAATGTGTTTCAGAATTTTTGGTTCTGAAATATGCACATACAATCCCAAAAATACTTGCTTGAACTATAGAGGAAATCATAATTTCTCTTAATGTGGTAGTCTAGTCAAATATCTTAAAAGGCAAAGGCTAATCACATTAGAACTAAATTGAAGACAATATTATCAAAATAATACAGAAACACAGAACTTCTAAAGGAGCTTTCAAGCCCAAGGTCTTAAACAGAACATGATAGCAACCTAGAAAATGAACGTTTCCAAATTTCAACGCCTGGTTCCTATCCAAGGAATCCTATCCTATTCCATTTCTAGACAGCTAAATCTTTTCATTCTCAAATGTTATTAGTACCAAATTGTAAAAGCAAGCATGTCCCAGAATGCTATAAATAAAGCAATACAACAGTTACTGGCCCACACAGCAGCTGGACCAGATGGCATCTCTATACATTTTTAAACAATACAATGTAATACTGTATTAACGCATCTACTTGCATAAGTATATGCAGAGATACAAGACAATAACAATACTTGACACTAATCCTGAGGAAATCAGCATGGAAAATAACTTGCCTTCTAGAGGCTAGCAAGAGCCCTCAACGGTGATAGCAAAATATTATTATACCTCTATGATAAAAGATTTCTACCTCTTTGTCTGACATTATTCTCATTGACTTGCTAAGTAATGCTTACCACTATGCTACCAACATCAATATTAAGGTGTTGTTAAATATTCTACATTATTTATAGTATGAAAATATGAATAGTTTTTCAGTCTTGAATCCACTAAGCTCTATAGTCTCCTCAAAGCACTTACGTTACCCTTCAGAAGTGATACTCCAGCCTCCAGCTTGCTACTACCTCCCCACCTCATATGTACCAGACAGAGATGTCCCTCAGCTCTCTCATCCATGACACTGCCTTTGGGGCCAATCTCACAGGTATTGGTGCCTCCATCAGACCATCCTTTCATGGGAGGCCCTGTTTTTCAAACACTTCTTTACTGTTCTTCAGAAGAAATGGACAGGAATCTGCCTTGCAAGGGCATGCAGGTGTCCCTTGAGCCTGCAACATCTTTTGACAAATTAAGTAGCCACAGTGACGGAATTAGGAAAAGAGCTACACAATTTTCTTGTCTTTCTAAAGCCAGTAGGAGAAAAGTACCTTTCATTCCACTGTGGTAGCCCAGTCAAATCAACCATGCATAGTATTTCTTCCTAATACATGTCTATATCCAGCTGAACTTATAAATCTCTGTCTTGTCTAATGATGATTTCTGACACACCAAACATAGCTGTTGGCTCAAAATATCTACAGTATTCCAATATTTCAGACATTTGGTAACAAGATGACCAAACCCTATAGATTTAAATTTGCAAATAATTTACAGCAGCTCCTTCACAATCTGTCCTGTGCTCCCTCTAAGAGCCACCTTCTCTCTAACCCCATAAAACCATCTTCTGCTCTGTCATCTACCCCCTACCCTTCCTCTGAAACACAGGACTTGCAAAACTTATCTGTGGCCATAATTCAGTTGAATGCTTGAACTTTTAAACAAAGATTTTCAAGACAGTAAATAAAAATAATAGATATAAGTCAAAACCCTGAAATATCAAAAGCTCATCTGGTTTTCAGATTTAAGGTGTCAGGCCCTTCCTTCCTCACATGTTTCAGGAGCACAAGGGAAACACCACTCATACTCACATTAATAAAAACTGGGAACATAAATAAAATTCATTTTTCAAAATCCCCAAGCACTTTAGCTCTTGGTTCAAGGTTTTGTTTGTTTGCTCGCCTAAATGTGAGAAAATCTGAGTAAAAGGTGTTGGGTTTGAGGTGTTTGGGATGTTTTTCTCAGAACTCCCTGTTGAAAATAATTTCTCTTTTCCAACCAATCCTTCCTGCCAGCTAGGTGTGCCATCAGTTCAATGGCAAATTTGTGTCAGACCATCTTGTTGAAATTTTGGCAGCACACTGCTACATGTGAGCATTCACAGAACACCAGGGTTTTCCAGGCTCCCTGCCAAATGAATGCTTCGGAGGATGTATGTATATACTGTATTCCTACAGTCTTCAAAGCCTTAGCTTTGAATTACCTGAATTGTTTTGAGTTTGAGACATCATTAGGTTATATTAAATTACAAAATATGTAAAAATAAGAGCCTGTGCTTGCTTGAACTAGCAACTCTGTCACTTTTACCTTTGTGACTTTATCTATGATGACATTTGCTTTTTTTGTGCTCTTCTATTTAACAATTCTTCCAGCAGTTGCTTTTCTTTTTTTCTCAGACTTGATTTTCAGCTCCATTGTTTTGCATTTCACTTGGCTGCATAAAAGGTGCATACATCCCTTGCATTCTTTGTGAATGGGATTTTTCCCAAACATTATTTATCTTAAATCTTCACAGTATTTTTAAAGGCTTTTTTTATCTTCCTTCTTTTTTAACTCAATCTATTTGCTACCACCCAAGGATGTCATCTCAGTCTCTTCCTCCTCTCCTTTCCATTTTTATCCCTCTCCCTCCATTGCCTACATTTCCCCATTTATATTATCACCACCCTTCTCTAACACCATCTTTTTGGAGTATCACATCAATTTTTACCTCCAGGAAGTTGAATTACTACTAGCAATAAATTGATTTGAATATTTTACTTTACTTGACTAGGAGCTGAGCCTACACAAGCATTTTGAAATGTTATCAAGCTCAAAACAGTGTAAAACCAGAATGGTTTCTGTTGCCACAGAATCCAAACTGAAACTGAATCCAAAGATGCACTGGTTTAATTGCCTGCCCACACACCCATCCAGAGTGCTTGCCTACCCTCACTCCCCACTCTCACACGCCATCACTGCCCTTAGTTTTTGCCATTCTGTCACCCCTCATCTCGTATCTGTTGCTCTTCTCTGTCATCACCTCCAGCCACTGCTGGTCCTGGAGTGCATCTCTTCTTTATCTTCCAAATTTCAGTCCGTCTAGATTGTGACTCTCACAGAAACAAGGGTTTCTCCAAGTCTAATGCTGCTTTGCCAAAAGCCTCTCCTACTTCAGTCCTTGTGGGGATCTTATCTGATTCCACTTCTAGCTGTTCCTCTTTCCCCACTCTTCCTCTTTTGAATGGGGCTGCCAGTGAGTTGTTTTTGCTTCTCTTCCTCTATGTTTCTACCGCCTACATCAGTCTACCCTCTTTGCTTAAGTTTCCCCAAGCTCTGGTCTTGTTCTCTATCACTTTCAGGTCTCTTTCAGTGTCATCCACCAGTGCTTCAGAAATTCACCCTGTCACCCACTTTTTCTGGGACTTCCAATTCTTTTTCAGCCCATGAGGAAAACTGTCCGCTGTGACATTTCTTTGAGATCATCTTCTCTTTTACTCAGGACATTAATTCTTGCTGGGTTTTATATAGCTATATCTTACTTTCTTTCCCTTCTCATTAGAACAAGAGAGTGAGTTTGTGATCTGAACTATCTGTGCCAGAAGAAACACTGGGCTGCTTGGGTGGTACCCTCCATCTGTGCACACAGCAGTCCTCCTTGTTTTTTCACCAATAAGTGCTATAATGCCTTCCTTTCCCTTTTCTTTCAGTATTTCCAAGAAGTTTATCTTCTTTACCCCTCACATGTAGCATTTTCTTCACCCATATCTATCAAGACCAATGTTTTAAAGGTCATCTCTTTCATTTTTAGAGGAAGGTTTTCTTGGGTTATCTCCAGGCCTTCTACCATCTCTTCATACCCTGGTCCAAGATTAAGCCTCTTAAAAGGCTCCCACCCATAAAATCTTCCACTAGGCAGCTTGAAACGTTCTTGGAATAAATTTTCAAACACATTTATGTTTTGTCTTCCACTCTCCCAGATGCTCAGGAGCCACTGTCTGTAAATTTCTATTAAACAATTCATTATTTCCCTTCAGCATTATCTTTAAAGCCCTCCATTTTTGGGCTGCCTACAAAAGACTTGACAACATTTAGACCTCTGGTATGCTGAGGTCACTGCCTATGATGCTGACTAATATTTTCTGTGTTTCCTGGTGTTCCTCCGTCTGCCTGTCTCCATCTGTTGTTTCCTTGCTCATCCTGGTAAGCTGCTCGGAGGCGGGGCTGACTTGCTGTTCCCTGCCGGCGCAGCTGCTGCAGCCTGCGCTCCCTGGCCGAGGCTTGTGCCCGTAGGATCTCTGCTTCCGCAGACCACATGGGATAACCGGGCCCGTGCCTCACCGAGGATCTGCCTGCCCCGTGTACTGGGAGTTTTGGCCAGGCCGCTCTCGGCATGGCCACTGGCTTAAGTGATCATTTACTCTGGTGCCTTGTGTTCAAACACTGCTCACCGTCGCCAGTGGAAGTTATTTCATTGACCTCACTTAGTCAATATCACAAAACACCAAACAATCTGGCAGGGTAAGGTTCCCTCTGTAGGATAGCTTGCCCACAGCATGTGTCTGTCTCAGGGCCAGCCTTGCTAGTCCATCCATTTAATTCACTCAGAAAATCACATTGAGACTGTAGGACATAAAGAGACCCATTTGCCCGTCGCACTAATCTAAGCCTTTTTATTTGCTGTAGTATAAGTAGGAACCAGTGAAGAAAGATGATTTAGCATAAAAACCTGCCCAGCATGCTGATATGAAAACTATGAATAGATCAGTGTTAGAGGTGCAGGACAGGTCATGATAGTGTAATGGCTGTCAGACAGGAGGCTGCTAACGCCTCAGCTGAACTAAATGAATTCTCCCCAGGTCTCTTGCTGAAAAGTAGAAGACAGAAACTAGAATTCTAGCCATAAATGCAAAAGTTTACCAGCTCGCCCCAGACTGATCAGTACAGGAGGATGGTGACATGGATGAAAAGCATGCAAGGCTAACAGTGAAAGAGGGCAGAAGCCCACAGCTGGTGCTCTTTCTTCAGGATGGCAAAGGCTGGCAAAGTTTTGACATCCTAAGCTGAATTATCAGAAACCCGAACATGAGCATATTGTATTACTCTCCTAGCTTCTGCTGCTTTCAATTAAGGGGGGAAATTATTTAAATTTTTTGATAATTGGACTCCAGACTCCTAGATATTTAAAGATGTGAGGTAGTGTTGTAATGTATTTGAACCGCGATAGTGCCCCAGCCAAACCATCTTTAGTTAGGCAGAAAGAGCCCAAGAGACACCTAGATGATACAGAAGAGAGGCAGCTATTGATTTTTGTCATTAGCCCATGAGCATGGTTGTGAAAAAAGACTTTGATGATAGGTGCTGTATAGATTTGGGATTCATATGTGTTGTATAGATTTGGGATTCTGGTATGTCCTGTAGCGATTTAAGATTTTGATACTGTAACAAATGCTTGTACCATATTTACTATCTTGTCAACAAAAACATATTTGCTATCTTGTCAACAAAAAGCCCTATAGTAGGAGCACAAGAATGGGCTGTAGGCAGTCGTGATCTTGATGAGTTACAGCTGTGTTGAACCAGGTGTTTCTACTAAGCATCAGAGACCAACTGACCCTCTGGCAGGTAACTCATAAGAGAGAGGAGAGGAGAAGATCCCAGAGGATGACTACTGAGATTACTACTGAGAAAGCATGCAACCAGCACAGAAGAGAGGGACTAGAGCAGCTACTACCTGGAAAGCAAGCAGGACGAAGTGGCTTTAGGTGAGAGCAGCCTCCTTTGTAGCTCTGGACTGAGAGTCAGGGTTTTTTATTTACTGGCAAGGTAGAGGATCATTAAGTTGAACAAAAGCATATCCTAGTCTATTAAAAAAACCTATAAAATACAAGTAAATAAATAAGCATTTTCTGTGGGACCAATGAAACTCTGCTCTTGTCTCCACTTAGCAGTGTTCCATAGCTTTCACGTGTGCTCCCCATCCTCAATATGTAACAATACCACAGCCATACAGCTTCCTACCTTGTTCCAACGGAGCCTGCATTCATCCTGATGGCATTTAAAACAATATTTTGGATTACCATCTCTTATAGCAAAAATTGTTAATTGCCAGCTCACTAAATACAATCTCTTTGACCTTATAAAGCCGAGCACTATTTTGTTGTCATTCAAATCCTCCTCAAATTCAATCCTTTGAGGCTCACACATTCAATGTGAAAAACTACAAGAGAGAGAAAATAAAAGGTCTAACAGAACTCCTTTCTCTGACTTTCTCATGGCATGTCAGAGAATCCCCCAAAAAATATTCCAAAGTTCCTTGAGATGACAGCAAATCTTTTGGCCCAAATCAGCTGTGTATTAAACTTTCTTCTCTAAAACTTCCCCTTTGCAGTGCTTAGCTCTCACAATACCAAAAAAAAAAAAAATTCTTCTTGTTGCAGAGTTAGGGCTTTTTTTCATTTTCGTAGAGAGCAGAGTTTAATTCCAGCCCATGAAAATGAAGCTATCAGCAGTAGATTCTGTAAGTATCTGCGCTTCCCAAGTGTTTTCTTTTCATTAGACTATTTTTAATCTCACAATGATTTTTCTCCAACAAAAAGTAAAGCTGCTGTAGATACTAACACTTTTATCCCTTGAACATGTTTAGACAGGCTTTTAGTCCTTCATTCATATTACTTTCAACTGGTATACGAAAGTCCTCCAAATTTAGAAACATTTGGAAATATAATTAATGCTGCTTGTCCTGACTTCTAAATAGAGAAGACAAATGCTAAATAAGACCTAGATAAAACAGAACCCTTACTTTTCAGTTATTCTGTAGGTAATTCATAAATTTCTTAAATCTATAGTTCAAGAATTTCAAAATATTGAGAGGTTTAAAATATTTCCATTCTAAAACTTCTCACTACATAAATTTTACAAGAGCACCTAGCTCATCTATATAATCAAGACAATTCTAAATGTTTCAGGTTAGATGTCCCAAAATGGGGACATCCAAAACAAGTGACTACTTGTCATCACTGGAATATTTTTAGGACCTTATGCCTTTAAATTATGTTAATGTACTTTCATGTCTTATTATTTAGACTTCATCAAAAGCTTCTGCTAAAGGGCAGCAGTTCTATCAATATAGTACAGATGGTCTTCAAGGAACCATTCAAGTGCTAAGACAACAAGAAAAATAAAAGAAGGAGAAAAAATATCCAGGTGAACTCCTTCCTCTGGGTATCTCATACAGTTGAAAAAAACAATGCCATGTGTAGTCTTGGGAGGAAAGGTTGTCTAGTGTCACCCTAGGAGCTGCAGGACACAGGCAAACTGATTTGTTACATCGCTGAAGTACAGTCAGGATCATGACTCAAAACTGAATTCCTGATCTTTACACAGTTTGGTGTGGGTTTTTTGAAACTTTTCATCATACTTACTTCACATTATTTTAGAACCTACGTTAATTGGACATTAGCCCGAAGTGTTATGCTAATATTCAGGATTTCTGAGGAAGAGATATTGGTGAAAGCTTGTTTCATACAGATGCAAATGTGAGGATGGACACAAAGTCCTCCTTCCCTCACACTGGACGTGGTGAAGGACAACTTCAGCCTCAAGTAAAGGCCCGCTGTGGGCAGAAGGGCCTCCAGGAGTACTCACCTGGGGCCACAGTCCCAGCAGTTGCCTTTATGGATTCTTGGCTTTCTATTCCTTTTCAGCTTCTCGGTGGGCAGAGAAACTTGAGCTCTTCACCCCAGTGAAACTGGGCAGAGGTCTGTGCTCCCAGAGTTCAGGAAAAACCCGTTCAAACACAAGGTCTCAGTTCCTCTTCCAGTTTTTCCAAGGAGGCTGATGATTTAAGCATCAGTTCTAATGGCACCTTCTGGCATTAAACAAAGGGAAATTTAAGTGCTCTTACACTTGGCCTGAAAGGAAAGTAGGCAGCACTTCATTGAGACACTGACTAGTGAGCAAACACACTCCTGGCAGACCTCCAGCCTACATTTACCCCAGAGCTGTTCCAAGAAGAGCAGTCAGAGCTCAGATCCAGAGTTCAAACTGTATCTAATTATAATCAAGCAATTTTATTGTGGAAAACTTATTCCAACTACATTTGGAAAATGTGTGAGGTAGCCAAAGCATCCCTGAAAGCCTTCAGAGAATCTTGGCTCAACAAGGGGGTCAAAAAACAAAACATTGTATAACAGCTCACCATCTGTTCCACACTTTTAAATTCTGCCTCAGCACAGAGAGGGGCGTGACACAAAGAGACGAAGATTTGAACTCAGCCTCAGAGTACACCAGCATTTTTTCTTGCTTGCTTGTGTACTAAAACTGCCT
The DNA here is from genome assembly GCA_013389985.1 of Dryoscopus gambensis. NCBI lineage: Eukaryota > Metazoa > Chordata > Aves > Passeriformes > Malaconotidae > Dryoscopus > Dryoscopus gambensis. The sequence continues at coordinate 69,537 of WEIT01027084.1, forward strand.
GTAAAGTCAATAACTTTCTATGGCTTCACAGCAAAGTGGAAAGATTAAAAAAGAGTCATGGTCCTTTGAAGATGTGGAAGGCAGTAAGTGAGCAGGCTGAATCCTCTTTGGGTTTGAAAGTCTATGCAGTACTAACAGTTCTGCTTTAAGATGTCAAAATTGCCTTAAATCTTTACCTTTGTTATATCCTACTGGTATAGATATGTAATAGAACAGGCATGACTATTCCAAACCACGTAGATAGCATCATTTTTCTGTCTGCATTTTTTTTGAAACACAGCTGATTGGCACCTTGTTTGTTTGTTTATAATTTGTTTACTTGTTTAATGCGCAAACACTTTTAGTTACTTTAACAAGAACAGTATGGCAATGTAATGTACAGCATGAAGCCCCACTAGATTTTACTGTGGTTGGTAGAAACTCACAAACATGAAGTTCCAAACCAAATACTTAGGCCTCTGTTTCTTCGTTAGGCTATGAACTTCTCACTAAACTCAGTGCGAAGCCAGAAGTCTAGGAAAGACTTAGGAGCAGAAATATTTTGCTGCTCTCTGTTTGGAAAACCAGGCTATTGTATTTTAAAGGAAAGAAGGAAAAACAGCAGGGAGGAGAAGGCGGCATAGCATGGGGTGCAACATGTCCTATGCCACCTTTGGTGGCAACCAGGCCAAGGTTTGCACAGTCACTCAGTGCCCACCACACCAAAACTCCTTGTCTGGGAGGTGGTGTCCTGGCCCCAGTGTTGCAGCCCCTGGAGCTCCCAGGAACTCAGGGCAAATCTGAGGCCCTGCTGCAGCACAAGCCAACAGCCCAGGGCAGGCTGAGAGTTGAGCAGAAAGCACTTTCTGAAATAGTTCCTCCCCTTCACCAGACTGGGTGCCAAATCTTCCCTGGTTTGGTGCCAAGTCCAGCAGCTTAGTTAGGCTGTCACCAAGGACCTAAAACAGCCTATTATTTCTGTATGGACAGCATCGCCACCTTTCTTTCCTCCTTGTCTACTTCTTTGTTAGAGTTTTTCACAGGGCTGGTGAGCAAGTTTGTTATACTACAGTAATATAGTTGCTCTTAGTATTAATAAGAATGATCACTACACACTCATTTGTTACTCCCCAGTAAAAAAATGCATGGCCCCTTTCAGTAAAACAGTTTGTCCCCATCACAGACATCCCTGGGCTAGTCCTATGAATTTTTCAGCCTCCTACTACAGCACCATAAAGAGCTATTCTGGACTGCATAGACACATTCTTGGCATCAGCTATCTTCCTCAAGAAACCCCTGCTGTCTCGTGGGGATTGTCGAATTAGTTTGAGGTATAGCTTGAGTGTTGCCCCTGAACAGACTCCCATAAGTTTCTATCACAGACTAAACTGTGCTTTAAGCTTCAGGCAGCTGACTTAATGGAGGGCAAGGGATGGTAGATTGAAGCTCAAGTGTAGCTGACCTTCCAGCTCATAAAGCAGCGAAGACCTGACTATCCTGTGCTAATACAAACACTCCTGCTGACAGCACATGACCAGAGCTGCTGGCATACAGCTGCAAAAGCAGGAGATGGCTTGGCTTGGGTGCTGACAGGGTCCGTGTCCCTGCCTGACCCTTGCCATCACACTGCACAGGCCTCTGAGCTGCATGGCAGTCAGTTCCTGAGCCTCCACAGGTAAGGGTGCACTTTCCAGGCTACATCATCATCAATTACAGCTTGCCTTAAAACAGGAAGTTTTTAATTATTTATATTAAGCCTTTCTTATTCCTTGGGCTGTGCTTTGAGCTAAAATGTCCTGAAATGGTACAGCTTCAGCTTGGCTACTTGGGTTAGCACTGCAATGAAGGTGTTTAGCACAATACAGAGAATGTAATATCTATCAAATAAATGTAACTATGTAACAGGAACCATATAAATTTTTCCTTCTAACTTTTTCAAGGGTTTTCTAAATAAATATGACTTACACAACTCACCTTATCTCTTCAGCTTCCTGTCTTTCTGTCAGTCTGTTTCTCTTCCTCAGTAACTTCTACTGTGTAACTTCAAACAAGTTTGAAAATTGCTGAAGTGTCCTTGGTATTTTCAAGCAAGTTAAGAGAGATCTTCTTGCAGTTCTAACCAAGGAAGAGACTGAAATAAGCGTTTCATTTTAAACAGAAATCAGCAGACCCAAATGCAAATATCAGCAGGAATTCAAACTTCATAATTTCTGCTTTTTATGGATTACTTGCTAGCACTACAAGTGACACACACTGGGATATGCAGGGAATGGTTAACATGAGTTAAGCATCTTCTTAAGCATATGGAGTTTGACAAAGCAGTGAGCAGGGGGCAGGATGTGATAACCATATGCAAGTATCTAAAGCATTCAAATAACAGTGCAGGAGAGTAATCAGAGAAGCATAGAATGATTTGTGTTGGGAGGCACCTTAGAGATCATCTCATTACAACCTCTCTGCCATGGGCAGGGACACCTACTACTAGACCAGATTGCTCAAAGCCCCATCCAAACTGGTCCTGAACACTTCCACTGCCACAGCTTCTCCGGGCAACCTTTTCCTCACCATTCCTATAGGGAAAATTTCATTCTATGTTAAGTCTACTCTTTCAGTGTAAAGCCATCACCCCTTGTCCTATCACTACATGTCCTTGTACCCTTTTCAGCTCTCCTGTAGGCCCTTTTAGGTACTGGGAGGTGCTGTGATGTATCCCTGAAGCCTTCTCTTCTCCAGGATGAACAATCCCAACACTCTCAGCCTGCCTTTAGAATCACTGTGGCTAAGGGCTGGACAAGTATGAACTCTTAATGGCAATCTACATAAACCTCTGCACCCCTCTGTGAGGCTGTCAATCTCAGTAGGGAAGCACATCCATTTCACACAAGCAGGAGAGGAGCCCATCATAACAGCTAGTGCCAGCGATAAAATCCACACCTGAAGGAGATCATAATGACCAGAAACTTCACATTCTGGTCTAAAATCTGCTTACTTGGTGAGACATCCCTCCTTCACCCTAAAAACCTCACTTACAAAACCAAATTAATTTGACTCCTGAGACTGTGAGAAAAACCCGAGACAAGTAGTCAAATACCACACACAAATGTGGTATAAAACCTTGAAAGCACAGAAAGTGATGGCTTCAACCTTCCTGGTGTGTGGTGCTTCTTCCCCCTGAGCTCTGTGACTTACTCCTGAGTTGAAGAGTCAAGACTCTCAGTCCTTTCCTGAGTGCTAGTTTTGATTTATAATATACCTTCAGCCCTGAAAGACAGCATGTTGCACATACAAAGTTTTCTCAGCCACTCCCACTCCTCTCCAGATTTATTGTCTTCAAATAGTTCTGCCCGAATTCCACTCCAGGCTTCTGCACGCTGGCTCTGTTTTGTCTGCCTGAGGTTAACTTTCTTAGTACTCTCTAGTATTCATTCAGTGCAGGAATATAATCCCCAAGGATTTCAAGATCTCTTTACTATAGCAGCATTTCCAGTTTCTGACTGTGGAAGAAATATTGATGTGAGTTCCTTGAAACCCTTTCCCTATGAAGTGTCAATAATTACCATCTCAGCATACAAAAAGGAGACTTTGGCAGGCTGCCCAGTAACATCAAACAGGTCTGGAACAGTCACAAGAGCTCAGCTTTCTGTAACAGTACCCGACATGATTGTAAGAAATCACATAATTGACTTCTAGGAATTTGAAAAGAAGATAAAGTTCTTGTTTAATTTTTATCAACAACATTAGGACCTATCCTTTTAATACCGGGTTACCAGAATTCAAACTCTGACGTCTTTCACTATCTATTTAATTGCTGTTTCAGTTATGAAAGCACAGTTTTCCTACTGGTTTTAGTCACAAAAAAAGTCCTGGCCATAGCATTCTCGATTTAACTTGGTAGTTCTATGTGCTATGAGGCTTTAACTAAAGCTGTACAAAACTTGCCTCAAACTCAGATTTTTCTTAATTTTCTACCTATTTTGAGACAAAAAAAAAGGCAAGAATTGCAAACTAAAAATAAATTGAGTTAACCTGACCTCATTGGAAGGGCCAAACAGATTAACATTTAGCATACCTCACTTCTTATCTATGCATCCATTGAGGCCTGAATTGCATCCTTATTAAAAGGTCTTTAAACACCAACATATTCACAATCCCAAGGGCAAGTAGTTTATCCCACTTATTTCAGCACTGATTCAGAATAATCAAGTAGAAAAAAATCCTGTGTTCAAGGAATCCATGCTCAAATCAAACTGCTAAATATATCCCAGAAACTATATTCCTCTGTACCAAAATGTCTCTGCTTTTCCTTTTATTTTTGCCTTTACTTTCACATTTTTTACTTCTATTTCTATATTCTCAGTGTATCCGTTTCTAAGATCGTAACATAATCACCGAGCTCAAAAACATTATTTGAAATTCCAATATGTCTGCAGGTTCATCAGTGTGTTAGAAAGGAGACCATACAAGATTCCAGAAACACATACATGGAGGAGATAAAGTAAGAGGAGTCAATAGGAAATTGTTAACAATAAACATAATTATGTACGGCACCGAAATACCAAATCAGAAAGAAATCTGGCCATAAGCCACTGGTCAATGGATGGAGTTTTTTTCCACTTTAAGACCTTTCTAACAGCAGCTAGAGAAACTGATGAAAAAAAAAGAATCTTATTTTATAGACTGATACATGAACTGTTCTGAATATATTGTTTATGATATTTCTTCTTTATGGCTGTTATAGTAATTCTGTACAAAATCCCAAGATCCATTCAAACTCCACAAGCACACAAAACTTCCTGTTACTAGCACTTAATTAGCCCTAAAATAAACATTATAAACCTACAGCTTCAACTAGAGAAATCAGCAAGGAAAGGAAAGAACTGCAAGAGTATTCTGTGAGAAAATGCAAACAGAGCTGAAAACTGCTCTGTCACCCTCTGATGCCCCCTCTCATGACCTTTATCAAGTGATTTCTCTACTTCTTTGCCCAGTTTACACATCCTGCCATGTTCAGTAAACACACAAAAGCCAAATATGTAAATGCAGAACTGAAATCAAAGGGCTACCAGGAAATAAGAAATTACCAGCTGGCACAAATCACCATTGCTTGACTGAAGTCACTTTGTGCTGGTGAATGAGCCAACTCTATGTTTCTACTCTAGCAGTCAAGTGGCCCTGGAATCCCACAGCACTCTTTCTTATTTCTGCTCACTTCATTGCTCTCATATCTTTGTCAAACTCCTTAAAAAAAAAAGAAAGAAAAACAAACAAACAAAGACCCCCAAACCTGTTGTTGTAAAACACTATTTTAAAAAAATACCTAGATAAACATGCCTTAACAAAAGGACATTTGGGACGTTCACGTTATCATCAGTTACTTTGCCTGAGGGGGTAAGATGGAAACACGCACACCATAAGGATCAGCCCGCCATGAATATTGTGCTACATGGCTCATACACACTCATTAGGTAAGTGGCTGTCAGTGAATCTTAAAGATCAAAACAGAAGATGCAATAAATCTGTTTATATAAATAAACTGGAGATCAGACACACAGGACATTACAAGGAAACTGGTTTCCATCTAGTAAAGATGGATTTGAATTTGTTTGTGTTATAGAAGACTGAGTTACAGAGATCTGAGAAAAGTTTTACAGCACTTACCGCAATTAGAAAACAACCCTTCCCTTTAAAATATTTTTTAGAATGCTACTATCTTGCTCACCCTCCTGTTTCCCCCCTCAGTTTTTACAAGAAAGGCTCTAACACAGCCAAGAGGGAAATATTTTGAGGTAGTGATTAGATATTTTTCCCTAAAGCAGTTAGAACAATTGATTCCTCATATATCAGGATTGCCTAGCAGGAAGCTAAACTCTAAAAGCTTTCTGGTCAGAAGCAAGTCCCAGCCTTCGATCTTTGCATTTCCCAGTCTCTCTGAGACAACCCATATCATACGAAGGAATGCAGTAGAAGAAATGTGCCAAACACCAGTTACTGTGATGAAGAATCAGAGACAAATCAAATGGCTGTGCCAGGGCATGCACAGCCCATGCATTTCTCCAGTTTTTATTTGGAGCTGGGACAAGACTTGCAGAGTGTGGTACAGCTGATTCCCATTCTTTCTGGGCATGGGGTTCCTAATTTCATTCCTAGAGACTCTGGTTTTCAGATTTCAGAGTCATGGAGATTATTTCCATCTTTAAAGTACATTTTTAGTGACATCCAGGGCTGAAAGGGGGCTGGAAACTCACAGGGAAAAAGTTTGTCTGATTCATGACATGGAAGTACCATCTCTCAGGGTAAAAGAAATCTTTCTGAACACACTCATTCCTATTTCTGTTTCCCTGAGGAGGGTATCTGTAAGGGAGGCAATATAAGTGGCCTATTCACAAGCCCACCAGTATCTTTTAAAATATTCACATTCAGAGAAAGAGTGCAGATTAATTTACTGCAGCTTTGGCATTAGAAGTGAAGGCACTCTGCAGGATTTGGGTGCACTGTGGAACAACACTCTCATGCAACATGGCAGAAACACAAACACATTTACTCTAAATAACAGACCCTATTGGCCCCAGCTGGGAGGCCACAAAACAAGAACATTTCTAGTGACAAACCCGACCATCAATTAGCTGTATGCCAAAAAGCAAGCTCCACCAAGACTCCCCAAGCCAATTTCTACCCAACTCACCTGCATCAGGCCTCATTTTATCTGCCCAACCACCACCCTTTAGCAATGTCACTGCCTCTGCTCAGAGCTGTCCCTGCATTCTGTCCCTCACCTGGCATGGTCCAGAAGCTCCCCAGCATTTCACTGCCGACCTCCAGTCTCACCCATCATTTTTATCATGGAGTCAAGACTACTGTTCTTAGGACCGACCTATTCATATGAGCTGTGTCTAAACTTTTATTTCTGTGTCAGTTTTTTAAAAATAGTTTATTTCTATGGAGTCCAACAACCTAGTCTTCATAAAATTCTGCCAAGATAAAAAGTGCTTCTGTGGGTTTTAGCTTATTCACATATCTTTATCTGCAGCTTGATCGTCATGCAAAACATGAGTGGATGAATCCTTACTGCTGCAGGTATATTTTCTCCCACAGTATGGTCCTTTTTAAAAAAAAACATTCATTCATTCATTCATTTCTTAAAAAACTCTTCTTGATATCAGCTTCAGGTCAAAACTGTTAATCCAGTGTCAACTCCATTATTGTCAATTACCTTACAAAACCTAGATTTTAGCATGAGAAGTAGAAATATTCATCATGTCATTTTATAACCCACCAAGTGCTTATTCAGACTAAAGCACTGATTTCAAAATCACAGCAAGCAACTAAGACACAATTAAACTTTTATCCCTTCAGATTTTGAGAGATATATATTTCCTGCTAAAAAAATAAAAGAAACAAAATAGTTTTCTGTAGTGAGAAGTTTTAGTTTGATTTGCTGTAAGAGCAGGAAGAAATATTTTCATATAAGTACTAGACATGAGAGATAAAAATTAAGACAGCAAGCAAGTTTTTTTGGGGGATTTTTACAATCAATATTTTATTTTGCATAACACCTTGATGTTTTCCCATATTTTGCTTCATTGTCCCACTTACTTCTACATTAGAGTAACAATAGAATTGATCCACTTCTGCATTAAAAAAAACTTTTCCATCTGGGACCAACTTAGTGAAATACATCTTTTCCAGCACAGTGGTCAGCTCCATAAATACCACATTATTATTTCTGAGCCACCTGTGACCCTTTGCAGGCTGCAAACAACACCAGTTGGTGAAATGAGCATCTTGGATAATTATTAGAGAAAATCATTTTGTCCCTAATTATAAGTAGACTTGTCAAGATCCTTTAGCCTGGATCACATGGAAAATGCAAGTGGAAGCCAGGTTCCAGGAAACCTGCTTCAAGGGTGCCTGTAAGCAATATGTTACCAGCTGCACCAGCCAGGGGCTTCCAAAGCCAGTGACAGGTACTTCCATTCAGCCCCTCACTGCCCCCACTCCACTGATTAACTGCCCTGGGTCACCTCCCAGACAAAAAAGCGTAAGTTTGGGGTTGGTTTCTTTCTGCCAAGGTCTTCATACCTTACTGCAGCTTTAAACGCAGAACCCATGCAAACAAGGTCTCTGCAAGTCCAAGCATCACTTGCAGCAGTACAAAGAGGACCTTTAAGTACAAATTAAAGATTACTATTTGTGGATACAAAATGCTGCTAGCAAGAGCTGTTTTCTATCCCGTGAGAGACTTTTCTTTCTCACAGAAACTATCAGTAGAAGTTTTGTAAGCTATGTACACCTGCAACCTTGATAACATTTGTTTCTGGTACAAAAGAAAAATATTTTGAGAATGGATGTTGTAAGATTTCAGCCAATTACCCTAAGGGGTGGCTGAGGCATTGACCAATCACACTATGGAGTAAAAAGTCTATAAAAAGAGTTGTAAATAATGAAATAAATCACTCTTGCTGGATCTTCCTTGCCTGCTGCTTCTCTCTCCTCTCCTCTCCATGGACACAGGTAATGCAACAATTATTCAACAGAAATTAACCATATTCAAACACCGATTTTCCAGGCCTCAATCCTGATAAAGTGCTTTAAACTCATTTGTAACAATGCATGAAATCTCACAACTCAAACTTAGTGCTTGACCCTCAGCCCTGCCGGAATCCCAGGAAACGACACAAGACCACTGTTCTGGCACACTGGCACTGCATGTTCTGCTTCTGCATGAGATAAAGAGCCAAATCTTAATTCCAAGGTAGCATCATCCCGTGATCAAGCTTTTTTCACGTGAGAGTCATACACACACCCAGCTGCTGCAGTCCTGCTCCCCATGGGCAAGGAACTAACTCACAAGAAAAGGAGCCACTGACCATCCTTGCCATTGACAATTGCCCACAGTGGTTTAACTCAGCCCACTCTAATGCTCTTCAGACCTGTGTCTGTATATTCAATCTCACCTACTCTTAAAAAATACTGAGAAGACTTCTCTGGACCTGACTGTGGAGATGAACTATAAAAAAATA
>WEIT01027084.1:78565-128543 GCA_013389985.1 Dryoscopus gambensis
CTCTCGCCTCCCATGAGGGCAGGCTGAACATACAACAAGATGTAAGGCTTGGAGGAAACCTGACATTTCATTCTAGGGCCCAAGCTCCATCCTTTACAGCATTTCCATGCAGACGCTGCCACAGAGAAGTGAATCAAACCCAAACCAGCCTGTGTTTATCCTCTTCCTCCCTAGGTCTTTATGCACTGTTTTGTTTCATCCCTTCCCTTCTGCACTACCTAGCATGTCCTATTATTTTTTTCATCAAGTTATCTAATTAGTTTGGGGCCATATCAACAGATTACTCACAACACTAGGCTAAGCAAATCACCCATGAATAAGTGTTTACTGGATCAATCCCTTAGACTGTCAGCTCTTCTGAGCAAAGACTGTACTTTATTATTCACATGCAGAGTAGTCTGTACACCAAGTGTGTTATATACATAATTCATTTAAAAATAATAATGGTAGACTAAGAATGAATAACATGCCAGCAGGAAAGTTTCCTGACTGCTCAACCATCAGTAACTCAGAACTGCTCACACACAGCTGAGGCTTGGAAAACCAAATGCATGGTAAAGGCAAAGGTTTAAGGCAAAGAACTAAGAGTAAGAGCTGCAGTGCAACTCCCAAAAAATTGTCAGGAAAAATCTTCAGAACTCTCTGTGCCCCAAATTCATCAATACCAAATGCACAAGTATTCTCCTTCTCCTACTTGATATACTCAAGGGTAAACAAAGACTTCGAAATAGGAGGACAACATAATGTATATTAAACATATATAATATGTAATTGCATAATGGCATACTTTTCAATGTGAGACACCTTATTGTGTTTATTGTTTATAGATGAGATCTCAAAATATACAACATACTTAAAGGAAACAGACACTTCTGCACCCCAGTGTGTGGGGTGTGTGTAACATCATGTGAGCTATGCATTGACGGACAATTTACATTTACAGAGCACAGACAGTACACTAGAACAGAAAATGTTTTATGATAAAGTATAAACCTATGACATTGACCTTCCAGGTTTACCATTTAATCCAGCCTTGACCCTCCAGCAACTAAATATTCATGACTAGCATGACCTTTGGGTTCTTCTCTCACACCCAGTTGTACCTAAGAGTCAGAGAATTAACCCTTTGACAAGCCAATGTTTTGGGGGAGTTGTCTTTTCCTCTTACTATTATGCCAGTGGGGTTTTTTTTTCACTTCGCCATCTACAATAGCCTGGCTATTCTTTCATATTTAAAAACCTTTATGCAAATCAAGCTGGTAGCACAGCAACCTAAAGTTCTTGCATTAATGCAGAGTATTATTCACATATAAAAATTCCATTTAAATCCCATTAAGGTTATGACATAAATCCAAACAAACTAGAAAATGCACAGTTAAGGTGGAAAACTGACATATGTCTTCCAGTCTCTTAGCAGAAGAAAGCAGAATAAGGAACCTATTAGTGTGTCACCCAGTTGGAGCAAGGCAGAGAAGCACATATGTTACCTTCCTGCCTTTTAACTGTTCATTCCACTGCATCTGGCATTCCTTTGTTTTATTTTTCCTTAATGCCTGTGTCCCAGTGTGAGGGGTCCGAGAAGATCGTTTTTGTATGTAAATACTTCTGAACAATATCCGTTCTGAGGGACAAGAGAGGCAGCCACCATAAAACAGCTGTAAGCTGGGGGAAAATTCAGATTACCATTTTATATTTTTCTGGAGGTGTTTCTGGTGGTTAGTAAAAGTCAACGACACATACAGCATTGTTTGGCAAGTGTCCCAATTAGCAGCACTGCTGCTACAAGCTAGAGGCACCTACTTTTGTTCTCACGTTCTTCCCTTTGAATTCCTGACACTTCATAGTAATGAACAACACTGCGAGGTCTCGGAAAAGACCAGAATTATGCTTCTGCAGTATTTAAAATGCCCTCAGCATGGCTGAGATGAAGGAATGGGTGTAGGCGGCACTGTCTTTTGGATAATCCACTACGGCTGGTAAGGATGTGGAGTACGGTGGTGCTCCTGGGCACGTATAGCTTGTGCTGCACACACCTGCATAAGCAGATGGATCTCTCTGCCTATCGTGCATAACGTTTCATCCTGTAGCCCGGCAATAAGAATAAGGGGAAAGGGAAGAAGTTAGTTGAGCTTTTAGCTGCATTAGTCCAGCTATAGCTGCTAGAGTTAGTTGTGAAATTTCAATCACAATCAAGTGCAGAGTATGTGCCACTCCATATGTTTGTTACGCAGGCAAGCATGGCATAGTGGGCTGTTATCGGAAAGTGTGGGGTCTATTCTTTTTCTTTGGAGTTAAACGGAACTTGATTGCAGTTTTTCCTCTTTTTGGTAATGGTAAGTATACAGAAACAAGCTGGTTCAGGCAGTGAAGCTGTTGTCTTGACTAGAATCCCAAGTTTGATTTGAATTAGCCGTTTGTAAGACAGACATACATATGCACACACACAGGCACACACACAAAGCTTTGAAAGTGGTTCCATCTGTTTTTTGGTAAGGCTGGGTGATAATTAGGAAAAGTGGAAATATTTGATGTTCTGGGTTTGTGACCTTCGTGTTGTCTTTGAACACTTCAGTCCCAAACAGAATGGTATTAATTGAGGATACGGTAGAGCTGAGGATTAAGGCTTAGAGAGAGGGTGAATTTTTTTTTAAATTTAGAGTATATTTTCTTTCACTCTGCCTTGAAGAAGTCTTTTTTCCCTTCCTCTGTTCTAAGCAAACATTCTACAAATTACACTCGGAATAAAAACACATCACAGACTTCCATGGAAACAGTAGTTAACATGAGGAAAGAGTGGAAAGTGCTCAAGGTGACAAGAATACCTTCTGCAGCACCATCACAAGATACAAGATGAACCCTAGCAAGTACAGAAGAAGCTGACGTGACAGTACAAAGCTAAACAAGATCACAATGTTTGGGAGAGAGAGGGAGGAAAGGAACATATGTGCCCAAAGCCATCCTTTCCTGCCAATTATTGAATCCTTGCCAAATTATAAACATTCAGGGTCTATTTTGGATGAACCTTCAGGGAAGGTTGAGAGAACAGCTTAAATTGCCAGTGTCCAGTGTTTTCTTGGACACTTTACATTTCAGATTAATAAATAACTGCAATTAGACAAATATCTGTGAAGGATGAGAGGTGCCTACAAGTACATTTTGTGCTGAAATTCATAGGAGATGCTTTTAGCCTTTGTCCTCAGAGGCCTCTTTCAAACTATGCTGAACTGCTGCAGAAGTCAGGTCTTCACTGGGTTGTGAAAAAAAATGGATTACAAAGCTGACCCTGAAAAACACAGAGATAAAATATGTAAGTAGCTATCAACTTTGTGGACAGGTATATTTATAAGAAGCCTTTCCTAAAGAAGCGAGATTTTTTTATTTACTTATTGTAGTATTCTTACTCTTTCCAACATCCAAGTGCTCACTGACTCCTATTCCATCTTTTCTTCTCCCATTTCTAAATGTTTATGCATTCTCACCCAGAGACTCCTCTGCAGCTCTGACACTATATTTTCTTCCACCTAGGATTCCCAGCAGCTCTCTTCAACTCCACCTTATTCACAGCTCAGCTGCTGCAGTCATCTGATCGGCTCCATGGCTCACATCTTCCCATCACATACGCTCCTTCCTCATCAAACATAAGATTGTCTTCCACGATCACCATTTCCACTGCTGCTCATTCTAAGTGAGCATTTGCTACTCAAACCAAATACTTTTTGCTCCTTATGTTTCCAATCCTTCATTCTGCACTACTATTCTGCTCTTCACCTCTACCCAATATCCTCCTTTACTGAAATCTCTTTTAAAGACAACATAGAGATGACAGCAATAGGCCGGTTTTGACCTTTCACCTGGAAGAGTCAGTGTGTTTTTCTGAAATTTTTAAGGGTATCAGTCTGCAGAGACAAGAACCAGGATACTCTAGTTTTTAGTGCCAAGAATGTAGCTCAGACTCCAGAAATAAAAGGATTAAGGCAGTATGTCTTAATAGGTCTCTAGGCATAGATAGGCTGACTTCAGAGGTTTGCAGCTCACTCTGCTCCAGCCTTGCTGACATCCATGCTATCTAATCAAACCTGTCACCCAGTCAGATATGCTACTTGAACTCATCTTTATGCTTTCTCCCAAATCTGAATCAATCCAAAGAAACCAGGTAGCTTAAATACTTGGATTCAGAGGTAGAGACTTCTAGGATGACTCGTTTTGATAAAAATGGATGAAAAAGCTCTTACCCGAGGAGCTCAGCCAGGAGGTAAAGCAGAATAGGCTCGTCAGGAAGAGGATGGTGTTTGCATGGTCGAAGGTTTCAGTCCTACACACCTCCTCTGCATGTGTGAGCGACTCTATTGACTTATCATACATTCAAGTGCAGGAGTAGGTTTTTTTAAAGCAAGTAAAAGGCTAAGTGATTTGATCACAGCCACAAATCAGCATGCCAGAGACAGGACTGTTATAACATGCTAGTAAGCCAGTCAGATTGAAAGCCTAAACTCTGGAGACAGGAGTCACCTTTTATATATTTGAAGTGTGCGCAGCATAACAGCATGCAGTCCTTGCTGATGTTTCTGAGTAGCAGCTTAATGTAGATAGTAAATGCCATGTAGACCAATGGGCATGAGGCTTTATACAGTTTTTTTTTTAAAAAAAAACTCTTGGGATCATAAAAATATCACAGTTTCAACAAAATAGAGTGTGTCGTCTTCTAAATGTGTCAACCTATTTTCCTGGATTAATAAAAAAAAAAATACCCTGCTAAGACAGCTTTTCCATATCAAAATTTTCCTTTCAGATTGTTTTGTTCCCTTTAAAATTGTCAGTGACACCACAGCATTTGAAGCATGAGAAGGAAGCTATGTTGAGTAGCTACAGTGAGAGGAAATAAAGGTGGACAGAAAATGAATAAAATATCACAGATAGACTTAAAAGGTGTTTGAAATCTCTTCACCTGTACTGACCCCAGAACTGTGCTAATTATGAGGATTAACATGCTTCCTGTATATTACAATAGGTTATTTAAGCTGCTGGAGAGAGATGGTGTGCCCACTCAGACCTTAAAGTCCAGCCAACAGATTGCTTGCACATGGAGTCATGAAATAAATGCAGATGTCCTAACTGGCACAGTGAAAACACCAGTCTATCAGGAGGGAACAGGCACGAGGCAATAGCTCGTATCCAAGAATGTATCTAAAACCAAACATATATACTCTCGACAAGTTCTAAGAGGAGCTTCATTTCTGTCACATCTGATCATCTTCAAAAATTGCATCAGTTGACCTTATTAGTTTCTGGATCAGCTGTTGCAATCCTCTCTACCCCTTGTTTAACAGATACAATCATTCTGTGGAAAACTTGTATGGGGTTCAGTTCCTCCTGGACTACCTTCTACTTTGTTTATCTCAGTGAAGGACTGATCATTGATAAAAGGGGTCACATAAGTATGCGTACAATTCCTGACAAAAGAAACAAAAGCTTCAGAAATAGATGGGCAAACCCTGTGCAGAGTTATCCTTTTGCCAGCTGTCCAAATATCACTTCACTTCTAAAAGGCTAAGGCTCTACATAGTTTGCCATAATTTAGCTCCAAACACATCAGAAAAAGTCTCAGTAAATGAAATTCAGCACACATTCTCCTGTTCTGATACTCTTTTAAGCAACACTGCCGCAGGATACATTAGTTTCATTATCTCTGTGCCTATAATAAGATCCTAGTGCATGACAGCCAAAGATTGCCATTTATCCTTCCACAATGACATGTTTCATTTTGGTTAGTGGAAAGGGTATGTTATGTGAGCCACAGCCCTATAACTTCTACTCAGTATTGTATCATGGACATGACATTTGGCCCTGAATGCTTCCCATGAGAGGAGGGCTGTTGTACTGATTCAGAATAAATATTGCTGGCTCCTCCAACAAAAACAAAGTTTCACTTTTAGCTGAACTGTTCAGCACAGAAAATTTCTTGGGGGAAGAAAAGTATAAAGAACTATTTTGGAGAAAACTACATTTTTTAGTTTTCACATTTGAGGTGCATGTTTCCACACAGAGGACGAAGATGTCCTTAGACCTAAGATGTACGTTCTGCAATAGGAACAAGTAATTAGTTATCAGCTTATTTCTGTGCACCAGTTCTGGCTTGGTTGAAAACTTTAATCTCTATGATGAAAACTAAAAGCTCAAGACAGTTTCTCCATCCTTGGTTTCTTCAACCTTTATGAAGAGTACTAAATGAAAAAGAGCAAGAATCAGAAAGCCTGTTCTAGATGTCTGTGTTAAATATTACGATATCTACAAATAGATACTTAGCCTCAGCATTAACTAATCCTAAATTAGCATCTTCAAGCAGTCAGAGAGGAGGTTCAGGCATCTTTAAAGAGAAACTCAAAAGCCTAGTGCTCAGTGGATAAAATGATGGAGTTGAATAAAATGGTCAGTAAAAAATAGTGAGAGGAGGAGTATCTGCTGTTTGGCTGAGGATATTTGATGTATGATTTAAGGCTGTTTTAATTATATGCTTCCAGCTAGAGTTTACCCAGAACTGAAAACTCCTCTAAGCACTCAGCAGTGGTGACATTTAGGGATCATAAGCTAGAAGTGGGAAATTTTCTGAGTAACTTCACTTCCTGATGACTCTTTATGGGCACCTGCACCTTCTGTGTTAAAAAAAAAAGGGGGNAAGATTAAGCTGGTTCTTCCTATAATGAAAATACTGTAATATATGTTTTTTCTGAGATTTTGGAGGACTTCATTCAATAATGCAGCAGACCCCTTTCTATTTACTGCAGGCTTGTGCTTTGTGAGGCACACTTAGCTTAATATTAAGGACACATCACTGGGACAAATTTTAGTACTTTAAAGTCTGTCCACCTCCTTAGTCTAGAGCACCACACACATGTGAGCTATATAGCCCAGCTTCACTGTTGAAGGGTTTGTGTCGGCTGTCTGTGGAGGGGCCGCTGCAGAACAGACAGCTAGAACACAGGAAGATCCATAGAAACAGCAGAGCTGTCACTGAAGCCATCCAATGTACAGGACCACCAGGGACTCTGAATAGCTACTCCAGTGGGTAGTCTGTGCTGAAATCCTTTCTGAAAGTAATGTCTGTGAGCTCCCATGTCTATGGAAGAGGCAGGGCAGCCTCTCTGGTGTGGCACCACCAATCCCATTGACAGCGCTGTCCCACCCAGTGGTGCCTCATCTTGCAAGTGGTTTCACTGGAGACACCGTGATAATGACCTTCCACTCCTCCTTCCACATATCCCCTTAGTTTGTCTAGAGGGGGATCAAAATGCAAACCCAGTGGTGTGCCACTGACGAACAATATTTTGATTTGTATCAAAGACGTGGAAGAAAATTATGTAGAGGAACATCCCATGCACATTCCTCTCAAGGACATTTTTAAACACTCTGTGGAAGACAGGGTAACTTGCATATTTTCTGCCAGTCCCTCAAGGTTGATAGAGCTTATTTAAAAAAAAAAAAACAAAACAAAACAAAACAAAACAAAACAGAATCATCAATTCATAGAACAGTTAAGGTTGGAACACACCTGTAAGATCATTAAGTCCAACCATTAATCTAGCACACCATGTTCACCAGTAAACCATATCCCCAAGTGTCATACCCACACACTTTTTTAACCCTTCCAGGGATGGCGATTCCACCACTTCCTTGGACAGCTTGTTAAGCTCACCAGAAAACAAAGCACCTCTTGTGAGTTTATTTCAAAAATTTGAGTACCTTCATGCAAAACATATTATTATGCCATAGCTGATGCAAGATACAAGGAATAAAATGTTAACATCATTGGTGAGGGAGAGGGAAGTATTTTTCTGATTAGACATCACCATAAGTGTAGTCACTTTTGCTGAACCTTATATTCATTTATGAGAATAATAAATATAAGGTCCCAAACCAGCTTATCCTACAGAAGACACCTAAAACCAATAAAAAGAATCTATCTCTAAAAATGCCTTTTTCTCTCCATAGAGTATAAAGAAATTCTACAGTGACTGTAATCCCTTAATTATTACTATATAAATATCTAAAGCTAGGTGGAGAGAAGCTCACCCTGTGTTTTAGCTCAGGTCAGCTAACCAGAATTGCAAGCAGAATTGCAACTCCCTCCCATGACTTCATACAATTCTGTTCTATTTCCACCTGCAGTTTGAGTGTCTGCAGAAATTTCCTTTAGCAGTGTCAAAAAAGAGCCTTTCTACAGCCCTTGATGATTACACCTTTGCTTAGCAGTTCATCATGAAGTAACATAAAGCATCATACTTTATTTGCTTGACCATTAATGAAATTGTGAAGGGACACAGCTGTGCTGGTACTTTATTATTATATTACTCCTCAGGAGCAGGAGAAGCAGGACTACCTCATACACAGTCCCTTCTGTCTATGCTACTGCCAATCATACTTTGGGTGAGGCAGAAATCACACTCTTTTCACAGTCAGACTGTTTCTTCTTAAAGATTTACACTCCCTATCAGCTTGTTAACATACTGCTGCAAAGCATTAGGTAAGAATCTATACAATAAGGGCTTTGTTTCAGAGACCTTGATTAAAATTTGTAAGATCATATTGATTACATTCCTAGTAAAAACTGGCAGCATGGTTGAATTATATACAACGTGTTGTGTCAGGCTGCCTGTGCAAAGGAAATAACAGGAAAAAAAAATCTGGATAACTTGCATTTTTCCTATGTGTTTTCTTAAATTTTGATTGATATTCTTTAGATGTATTTCATCTAATCAGAACATTATACTTCACAATCCTGAAATAAACATTAGTGGCTGATCTAAGCTTTTTCTCTTAGAAGTGCAGGAGGATGAAGTGTACCAGCAGAGACGTAACAGTCTCCAGGCAGCTATTCTGCCCCCAGGAGAACAGCAGCAGCATGGGTCCCTTGGAGGACTGACACCCCCAAGCTCAGCTCTGCTATGGCCCCCACGAGGCCACTAGCTGTGACTTGAGCTCTGGCCACATGCAGGCAGAGGGATTGTGTTATCCAGCTCCCCTCCCCAGAATCACAACTACCCCTGCTCATATCCTTTTCTTTTATTAGCTCTGTTTCCCCCATAATTTGAGACTGTTTCATGGCTATATGAAGCTCTGTCTCCTCTCCCCACCTTCCAGCAACTCACTGCTTTCCAGCTCCAGGCTTCCTCTTAGTCGCCCTCAGTCCTGTGACACTTTCTGTCTGTGCTTCTTCTCCTTCTTGATGTTTTTGTCCAGCCAGCAGAAATTATATCTTTACTCATCCAGCAATAACTAATTCTGCTTGTCCTGGACAAGGAGATTTTTCCCACCTTGCTCTCCTCTCTGCATATAGTAAATATTTGCATAATATATTAAGTATGTGGGGAAACCTCGAAAGATTTGGTTCAGTGCCCTTTGGATAAGCACCTGAAAAGCTTAGCTGTTTGTGCAAACCTAATCCAAACAATCTTGATTCTTGAGTTAATGGTCTGGAAATCTTGTGAGAACAGGTTGTTTCACAGTACAAGATTTCTCGTAAATTTTGCTTCTCCTACTGGAACGGTAGGATGGTGAAAATAACCTCTTGTATTGTTTTGACACTTCTTTTCAAGGATTCAGGACAAAGAGAGAAGAAAGTTACCCAGACTTTTCTAAGCCTTACAAAAGTATCAGTCAGCTTAATCTGATGTTTCAGGTGAGAACTCAGAATGGGAGATTACAACATCCAAGCCAATTCAGCTGTTCTTTTATAGCAGTGTTCACCCACTTTATTGATATGCATCAGGTATTGGTAAAATAATACACTACATACTCTGACTGACTGGCTAATAGGAATCTGTCAAACTACAAATGCTATAACAGTCACATAATAATAACACAGCACTACAGAAGGTAATAAATTACATACTTGCCACCATCCTTCACGTATTCTATACGGATCATGGAGTTATGGTTATTGGTTGCAGTGTGTATTACCAGGTCCCAGGGTCACCAGAACAGAGTTAAATGATGTAAGGGAGTAAGTAAAATGATGATCTATGTTCAAAACCAGCACTAGCCTTGGTACCTATTTACCTCATGCACTATGTTTATATACTAAGTATGAATAATCAGGTTCCCTGAAAAGGAAGAGAAAATTGACAATGCCAGGGGCAGAATAGCACTTTCCATTTATCATTAATTTTGGATTGAAAACCTTATTTATTTCTGTAGGTGCTGCAGGTTGTGGGGGATTGCTTAGAGTTGGCAAAGTTTCTCACACAGATCTGTAAGACCCTCTACCCAGTACAGTATTTACTTTCTTTACCAAAGTTCATCTGCGACCATCATGTGGAAAGAAAGTATTCCAGCAGGTCCGTGTGCCACTCTCAGATAACAGCTGAGCTCCAGACCAAAGGCCACAATAATCCTAGCTTTTTGTTACTGCTACTGCTCCTACTTGAGCAAAAGGAGCTATTTCTTTCGATTTAGACAATGCAGTATTTGTGCTTTATTTTGAAGTATCATCCACTTACATTTTATTCATGAGTCCTTTCAACTTCATTCCATCTCCACACTTCAGCATATTGCATATCCACAGGTTTGGTAGACCTCAAAGACAATGCTGATATATCATAATTTATACTCCAGGGAAGCACGAGGATGGAATACATAGTGGCTCTGTACAATCAGAGACTGCTTCCAGATTCACGGGGAAGATGGTTCTGAATAGGGAAAAACAAACATAGTTACACAAAATTGTATTGTTAAAAATTCCCAATTACATAAATCAATGATATTTTACACCGTACATGGATTTATAGACTATTTAAGATTGACTGATACAGCTATCAACCACATACTGTCAGCAAGTTATGAATCTCTTGGTGTCAGCATAAAAAAAAAAAGGGCGAGGGTGTTACTTTTACATCTGAGATGAAATTGTGTTGTATTTTCAAAGCAGATGTCATCTTAGGAAAAATTATGCTTAGGCAGGAGTTTTCATGTAAATAATTTTCTGCTGGGCAATCTATCATTGTTTGGATTTTTCCTAAAGTATTTATATAAACTCAAAGGTTTCTAAGAGCAGCTATAATGCTGGGGGAGAAAGCAGGAAAGTGGGAAACGGTCTAGAGCCCAAATGCCCCAACGTAAAGGATCCCTAACTCCAGATCTCATTTGCTCTTTTACCTGTTTAGGTAACACCTAAAATAAGTCATCTTCTTTGTCCCATCTGCCCCCATCGCCTGCTCAACATACGCATTATGTCCAATTATACCTCTGGAAAGCATCAGCACGGCTTGGCAAGAATAATCAGACAAACTAGGCAGTAACATTATTCTCTTTCTAGGCATTCAGTTTGTCACATATTTATTGCAGAGTGTGCTTTTAGTGCTTTCTGTGTCTGCCCTGCTGCATGTAAGGCCAGACACATCTTTGTACCAAATACCAACCCAATTCTTTTTTGTGTGTCCCCCCCACCCCCCAAAAACAATGAGGTGCCCAGGTGTAATTGTACAGAATTTGAACAATAATCCCGGCTTTCTCCTGAAAATGAACACTAGTGCATGAAAGGTAATATACCCCTATTTTGCTGAGTGCAGGGCTCTGAAAGGTCACACTGGGAGAGAGACTGTGAATTGTTTGGAAAATAGCCAATTTGATTACAATGGGCAATTCTGAGCTTACAGTTTGCTTGTGTCTATCCTGCCTAAAGTGGCATCATTTGTAATAAAAACTGTATTGCAGAAGTGCTGTGGAAGAAATCACAAGCCCAATTTCTATTCTGCTGAAGAATCAGAAAGAGGACTTAAATATCAAAACAAAGATACAACTTGTTCAACATTGCCTACAATAGGGACATTCAAAGCAACCTCAGAAGCATTACATTGATATTAATACATACCTGCTAAACAGGCACAATTAATAGCAGTTTGGGGACAAAATGAACACCAAAAGCTACAGTCAAGTTTTGAAGGACAGTTTTAATTTTTACAAATACAAAATTCAAAACAGACAGAATCCAAGGCATTTCTTTGTTCTCACTGTCTAGGTGTAGGACCTGTCACTCTCCTGGAAATTACCATGTGCTTTCCTGTTAACCCAGTCGCTAACGAGACCAATTCGAATTCACACATAACAACAGTGATTCACGTGTCTGATTCACAAGTCCTCCTCATCTCGTTACATGAAATGGCAGGATTCAAAAATCTAGTACAATACTACTAGATTTGCCTGTAATTCCTGATGTGAAGCATCGTGGTTAGGGCCACTTTATATAAATGAGTTTTCCCAGGCGTGCTCTGTTCTGGACATATTTCAAGATTGCGCTTCATTTGCGTAGGGTTTGCAATCATCTGGTTACTCTAACACACATCCATGGGGTGCACATGCTCAGCAAGTCTGACACCTTGTCCTGGGATGACTGTATGATACTGTATTCCCTGTCATCTACTTCTTGCCCAGACTTGAACCCTGTGCCTTTCTGTGCCTTTAAGCTGGGTCCAAGAGAAAAGGAGGGGAAGCCGAGCGAATTCTTCAGCGCGGTTTGTGTTCAAGGACGCACACACTCCCCCACGTTCTCACCGCTGCAGAGCCGAGGGAGCACCTTCCTGCTTTTCCCCAGCTCTCGGCTCCTTTTCTCAGGAGAGAGACGGAGAGTTAGAATTCTTTGCTTTTTAGCTAGCCTGCTAGCTGAGACGAGGAAGTTTTCCTGGGACCGTGGCTTCCTCTTCTTCCCCTGGAACTGTTCAGCTCCGGTCTGGAACACCATCAGCAGCAGGCCCTACACCGCGGCCCAGAGGGGCCCAGGCCGCACCCCAGCTCTGGAGCGAGCAGAGCCGCACCCACAGAAATTACTCTGAACCTACCAGGTCTTCTCCACAGCGAGAGCTTTTATTATTTAGCATTATTCATTCTCTCGTGCCAGCGTGCACCCTCCTTGTTAAATAAACAGCCTTTTTTTTTTTTCACTTTCCTCCAAGAGTTTTTTTCCGAACCTGTGAGAGGGGGGCTGCTGAAACCTGCCCTCTACTAGAGGATACGTTCGTTTCAGAGGTTTCCTCCTAATTTGTCACAAACCGAGACACACCTTTAGAAACAGGGCAGCCCTAATTACAGGTTCTTGCAGGTGGGTTGCTTACAGATTGAAGCTCCTTCTAAATTCCTTGCATATTTATAAGTATCTGATTAATGAATAATCAGAGGTAGTTGCAGGACTGCAGTTGAAATTGCAAAGGACTTCCAAATGACCTGAGTCATTTTAGAGCAGGCCACATCAACCTGTTGTACGTTCCCTTGTTTCATTTAGTCATATTGGAAAGCTACAGTGCAATCAAGAGTTAATCCCTGCAATGGCCTGGTGTGATGGCTGCATAATTCACTAGTAAGGTATTACCATGAGATTCCTTGCTGGAAAACTGTTTGTAGCTAAATAATGGGGTTGGATGTACCATCTTAATAGCAAGGGGGAAAATACAAAACAAAATAAACAAAAAAAGCACCCCTCCCCAAATTATCTATTATGTCTAGAAGCTTCTTTAGGTTTCTACTCCCTGAGGAGCTTTCTTCAAGTTTTTGAGAAGGTAGTCAACCAGGACAAGTCCATTCAACTTCTACCAGAAATAGCCAAAATCTCTTCTTACAGTTTGGGTAAGTGGGGAGGACTAACTGGAGACCAAAAAACCTCACTGTTACAATCCATTCTTTCAGAAAAAAAAAATTCTCAGTACCTGATTTACATAGGTAGTCTCACCCAAATCCCAGAGCCTGATGAAGATCACTCATCATTCCAGTTTTCTGGTACCCAAGCATCTTTTCTTAAATTTATTTTCTTCTGCTGTGGCTGTTTTTGATACTTTTCATGAAAGATTCTCCTATCTTAATTTCCAATGACACTAAGACAATAAAGAGTAATGTGAAGAATTTTCATCCGATGTTAAAGATTAATGGCCTAGTTTTCAATTTTCAGTTCATTAAGAACTCCTTCCAAAATAATCCATTTTCTGATGGTCGGGAGGCTTCAGTCTAGTAAAAGGCAAGAGATTTTATGTCAGCCATTTAAAAACTGTCATAAATAGACAAAAAAGATAATATACAAAATAATCACAAATGGAAAACAGACTAGGCCACAGATTTTCAGACTCTTTCAGCTGCCATGGGGAGTTGTAATGCATATTTCCAGCATTTGTGGGGTTTTTTTATTTTTTGCTATTGAAAACTGTAAGTTAAGCATCATGCTACAGTTCTTTACAAAGGAGCCTGTGGGGAAAAAAAAATCAACAAATTACAAATCTCTAGTCAGGTTACCAAATTTCTCTCTGTCACAAAGAAATGCAGAGAAATTTGCCTATTTTTAAACTTTCTGAGAGAGATATCAAGACATTGGTAGAAAGAAGGGCTGGGCACCAAATAATTTTCATACCCATAAAGATTTGATAATGAAATAATTTTTCCAGCCTCAAAAATAAAATCTCATAGACTCAGAGGATAGTTTAAGAGGCAAAGGATCTTTTTCTGCAAAAAGAAACAGCCAAAAGTTCCATTGTGTTTAATGGAAATGTTTCATTTAACCTAGTTTATCATTACTACACAAAATAAAAAGTTGTTTCTGACTGAAAAAATCAATGTTTATAATACTGTTCATAGTAAAGTAGATATTTCTTATTGCACTTGTGATCTATTAGCAAATAATTCACTTAAATTAAACTGCTCATTTTCTGAAATTCGTACAGCAAATCAGCATTTTCCCTTGAAAGAGATAATGTAGAATTCCCATCCCACCACACTGAAGAATGTTCCTCTATCTTCAGGCATGGCTTAAAAAGCATTGACTTTTCACCTGTCTAAGACATTACTGAAGCTTATGATTCTCTTTCTTGACTCTCTTTCAAATAGTTAGAATCAGACAAACCCATCAGGAGAGCATTATTTCCCACAAATCACCTTTCTGGAATATTACATGAAGCAATGGGGAATCTCCTAATTGCAGGAGTGACATCCTCTGTATGTATGAACTGAAGCTGTACTTGTGTAGACATAAACAAGAACTCCAAATTCCACCATCACCTAACTAAAAACATTACCCCTGCTGAATTGTTCCCATGTAAGTGTCAAGTGGTATCACAGTTCATCTGTTCTCTGAGTCATCCTTAGTATATAGTATTTCTAATGTTGAAAACGCTCTGTTTTCTATCTTAAGTAAAAGAAAGGAGGGCAGAACTAAAAAAAAAAGGTTTATTTTTCTCCTTCTTTTTTTGTAAGTAACCTTGAATCAGAAATTTGCAGTTTGCGTCTGTATATCTCCTCAAGAATATATGTCATTTCTCTAAATAAGCATCGTATATCTCAATAGTAGGGTCAGTTACCCACCCCTACCCCCTCACAGTAGCTGATCTATCAAGTTAAATCACAGGCTTTTTGATATAAGTGTCAATGAAGATCTGACATTAAAAAAATAACTCACAGTGGGGCAGAAAAACAGTAAACAAGGCAGAAAAAAAAATTAACTCCTTGAGTTCTCAAGTTACTAAAATCCAGAGAGGCTGGTGCACAATTCGTGCTGTTATGCAGAGTATATTTTAGTTCAACTATTTTGAATGCATACACAGTTTTTCATGAACTTACCTTCCCTTTCGTTTTCGGACCTCTTGAACTACATGTTGTCTTTCTTTTCTTGTTATTCTCTGAGAACTTTACTGCTTCAGCTTCCATATAACCTCTTCCTGTCTGATGGTCATCATTCCCTGCCCCAGTCATTTTTTTCTCCAGATTAAAAAAGCTCAAAATACAATGTTCCCAGAGACAATAAAAAAAAACCCAGCATCTGCTAAAACAGAGAAGGCTTGTAGAATCAGTAAGACTGAAACTTGACTTGATCAGAAGATTTTTTAGTAGAAGTTTTTTTCCAGAAATTCAACATTAAAAAGTTTAATGGGAACAGATGTCCAAGTTCCAAGCAGCATAAAACAGTCAGTAAAGTAAGATAATAGGAGACCAAAGCTTCCTTCTCAGAAGAGCCACTAGCCCAATACTGGAGGATTCATGTGTGTACAAGATAAGGCAGCTTCAGCCCTCCTCCAGTGATCAGGACCTGTTCCGAATGCAAGAGCTCCTGCAGAAGAAGCTGAAACCCAGTATGAGATGCAGTGGGGCACAGCCAACACCATGACTTGCTGGGTGCTTCCCTGGAACTTCTCCAGCCCTGAGTGGGCAGGAGAAGTAGCACAGCATGATTGGCTCCCACTGGTCCCTCTTCCCTTGTTCCCCCGTCCCTGGGTTTCACACAGCCTCATCTGTATGCCTGTGGGTACATATGCTCACCAGCTCCATCCTCCAAACATCGCCTGGGCATAACTTCAGAGGAGTAGGAGACACAGGCCTAAAGAGGGCTGGGAGCACACTCATAATCCACCAGTGTGGACAACAACAACAACACACCACTACCCTAACTCTGACTTGGCCTCTCCTATCAGCCAGTGAGCCCGAGACCCTTTGTCTGATGCATGCATCCTGCTATTTACGTGCTGCACAGTGGTTCACCCCAAAGAGGAAGGGTACATCTTTCTCAAGTGCTTTATATAAAGGCATCTCAAAGACCAGATGCTATTTCCAAAGACCGTGTCTGTGTGTAGCATCCAGATTTTTGTCACAAAAGATTTTTACTTCATCCCAATACAAAAGAAGTAGGGGAGAAGTACGTACTCTCTATAAGTTTGAAGATACGTTTTCTTAGTCATATTTAGTAACATGTTCCTGCGTAAATACTGTGGTGCATTTAAACTCCGCTCTGGCTTCCTTCAAAGTCAGCACCTTACTCCTGACAGCAGCTACACAAGATCACTGCACTGCAAAGCTGTGCCAAGCATCAGTCTTACTTCAATACGCAGCACATAAAATGCTACTGGCTTGGCAATAGAGAGAGATGACAACACTCATTCCATCTCTCAGTTACAGGATATCTCCATACTCAGGAAGATGACAAAAGATGAGCACATATAAAAGGTACTTGAATAGAACAAAAGTAAGATTATTATTTACTTCAGCCTAAAAGACCTAGTCTATAAAAACTACTTTTTCCTCTTAAAAAAGTATTGAGTTTGCAGCTGTCACAGTGAAGGCTTTATACCATGAGCTCTAGTGTTGCTCTGCAGGAAGGGCTTGCTTTATCCACCAGCTGGTAAGAGAAGTGGGATGTGATGGGCAGTGCAGCCACAAAGAGCACTGTAATGGGGGAACATGGAAAGAAAAGGACCCTGAGAATAAGTACAGTGAAGGGGCACATTAGACCTCCTTGACATATTCCTTTGTTTTAACAATAAGTGTTTTACTGTTCTCAACAGTGCTTATGTCCCATACATTAACAATCTCCCTACAAATAACACAGAAGTTCTGCAGTACGCACAGACTTAGGAGAGGAAATGTATTAGCTTTAGATGCCAGGCCTTCAATGGATGGTGGATTTTCCAGCTCCAGCCCCAGATTTCAGTGGTCTTCAAGGATGGCTCTGGAGAACACCTTCCAGTCTTGCTGTCCTGTTCATTTTCCTGGCAGACTCCTCCATTTCAGAAAGATCCTCTTTGGGAAGCATGCTTGTTTCCAGTTTATTAATTAAAACTAAATAACTGGGCAAAAGCGTAATATGCATAGAGGCAAACACAGAATAAAGTGTGGAAGCAGCAAATTCATCTAATGATCAGGCTGATTAAGCTATTTCAAATAAACCAACAATTCCTTATAAGCACTGTGCAATGGTTTAGGAAGGCTACAGTCTCGTTCAGCTCTCAGCCTGGAAAATAACAGGGCTTTTATCGACTCTTAGTGCCAAGTGACATATTTAAGTTCCAGCCAAATAGCTGGTACAAGGAGTGTCAATCGCTCCCAGGCTGAAACTAGTGTTGAGACTGCAGCTCTGCTGCCAGCTCCAAGAGTTTGTGCAGATTATTGGTTATCTAACACCAGCCAGCCCTTTCTCTCACTGCCCTCTCCCCCTCAAAAGTTCCAGCAATGGATTACAGTGGATTACATCGGAGATATTTCAATATTTCAACATGACACAGCTTCTTAAATCTAATATTCAGAAGATAAATTCAATGAAATAGCATGATCTATCATGATTCAGCTGTAGCAAAAATCATTCTTTATTCACTGTGCTCTGGGAGTTTTTGCTCCGCATGTATGCTAGCCAACAGCTTGCATTTTAAAAATGCACGAATATTGAAGTAGAAGTGATCCTTATCTTACAAAGATTGGAAAATAAACAGGTGCAAAAGCAGACAAAATCTGAGAGAAACGTTTGGCCAGAAAAAAGAAAATGCAACCTTTTTTACTTAAAAAATCCATTTTGGGAGCTCACTTTTTTCCTGCAGAAACACCTGCCTCATGACAGAAATGGCCATGGGATATTTGTTTGTGCTTGTGGTCTTTGGCTATTAACCTGTTTTTAGACTAGTAACACTTTGTTACTATCAAAATCCTTCCCCTGCTGAAACTGGGGTTTCAGCTGCTGTGCAAGGTGCAATTTCTGGAAGCATAAACCACACAGAAGAGTGGACACGGCCGTGCATTAGAGAGCAGAATTGAGTGCTATCCTCCATATACTCTTGAGAACTGTGCTTTAGTTCCACTAAACTCTTCAATAGCTAAAAGATGAGTTTATATGAAAGAATTAATGATATCCCATTTAACATGGACCTAGGAATCCGGAAGACAGTTACAGAATCTTGGCAAATCACGCTAGATTAATGTGTTTGAATTGGTGCCTAAAATGTTCAGATCAATGTCTTGGGTTTTTGGTCGACAGCTTTTTCCCCTTCAAACTGACAGAGGTCACAGTACGTGCAGTTCATCATTTCAAGGCATAAGAATTAGGCTTTGACTAATTGGAAGATTTGCCTGTTATTTAAATGAAACTTGTTTGCAGTTTCATCATCTGTGTGGAATCCAGAAAGGCATCAGACTATCCCATCAATTTAGTTAGCAAAGAATAAATGAATAAATAGGCTGACAATTTTCTCCCCTGGGACTTACACTGTCACTATATTGTTTCTCCATTATTAATTACCTATGTAAAAATAATTCACTGTACAGCAGTATATACTCTATGCTGTAAATGACTGGATCAGGTGCCTTTCTGCTTGTCTTTCTCTGTGCATTCAAATCTCTCGGTGTCAGCAAGTGATGCTCAACAGTGCATGCACTGAGGGAAGAAAGGGGAAATCAAGTTGCAGACATCAAAGGGTTACAGCCTACAGTTTTTGGATGTGTACAGTAATAGGGTTAGTTCTTTTCTATTTTCTATGAAAGACTCATTTACAGCTGCTGCTCTGCTTCAGAGGTTTGGATTCAGATTGTCTTGCAAGCAGTTTGTGTGCAAGGCTGGGATGTAATGTGTTAGCAGATGTCACTGACTGGTCAAGGAGTCCTTCAAATACTGGAAGCCCACAGATCCCCTAATGAAAAGGAGCAGAAGAGAAGCCAAACACGTTTCTTTGAGTTAGACTTTTTTTACAAATATTTTACAAGTGTGCTTTGCAAAAAAAAAAAACCTTGACACAATTTAGTGGAATAAAAACTTACGAATTTGTGTATTTTCAATAAGCCAGTACTCTGCAGATTTATTTCACTTAACTAGTAGGAGAGAGAGGGAGGGAAAAGGGCAGATGGGGGAATTCAGGACTTTCCTGTTATTAAACTTCAGGTTTTCATCCGCCCTTCACCTGAGTGCCAGAGGAACAGGTAAATTCATCTGCATTCATTGCACAATGAGGTCTATCCCAAATAAAGCCTTTTCTTATGTATCATCCAAGTAATTTTTTAGAGTAATTCAAATAACGCCGTATTTCAGACTTTTTCATGTGCTTTTTATCTCTTCTGCTGCAGTATTATTAATCCTTTCAAACTTGCAAAAACTAAATCGAAGCAGAAATTCGGTCTTCTCAGTCCTACATCCCAAAGGGTTCTCATAATTTCAGTACCAGTCCTGTGTAATTTCAAAGCCACTTCACTGACTCTTCCAGGCAACAATTCCTTCACAGCCAAAATTTTCGAAAGGGTTCAGACATCCAGTCTCTCCGAAAATGCTACCAGTATTCCAGGAGAAACACTTTGAGTATTCTCACGAGGATGAGATAGGTTATTTTTTCTTATAGCCCTCTCCTGTATTCTGTAGAAGAATGGTGCTGTCTTTAAAGCACTCTTCAGACAAAGATGTGGCTTTGGGGAACATAGCAGTAAAAATTTGCGTTCCCATTGGGCTTTTTGTATAGCAGAGTGCACTTTTCAGCAACTTGTATATTATCTGCTCCCTGCATAAAGGAATTCTAAACTAAATTCCTTGCGGGACCTCCCTCCACATAATGCAAAACTTTAATTTGTGCCCTCTGCTTCTTGCATTTGACACAGATTCAAACTGTCTTGCATCAACCATTCTTCCTATTCCCTCAAGATCTTCATGGAGCAAAATGATCTCACCTCTCAGTCTTCTTTTTCAACAGAGTACAGCCCTAATTTCTTTGGTATATTTGGGACAACTAGTTTCCCCCCATCCATGCATTATTCTGCTTGCTCTTGCTATATCTTTGTCTATCATTACAATAATTCTTTAATCTTATCTGATCAGAAATTAGGATGATAGTGCAGGTATGGCCTTTGCAGTACCAAAGTGGGGTAATTTCTAGAAACTTAAACACACTATGTAATATTTGCAAAGATCTCTATTATTTTCTACACATTTATGCACCAGTTTTAATCTTTCTCTTTCAAATTTCTTCTACTACTCATGAACTAAATTTTCCTGAGCTGCATTTCTGCATAGTATGATATTTCAGAGTCTGGTCCTCTGTTTTGTCCAGCTCCTCATTACTTTAGTTTTATCTAGGTCATTCATCTTGCCATTCACACATGTAGCTTCTTTGTACTGGCAGCACTCCCTATTTCTGCATTATCTGCAAAATTTTTTGCTTTATAGTATTTTCTTCTTCCTTAGGCTTCAGATAAATAGTACAAAGAAGAGTAACAAATCTAGTCCAGTTCTCATCCATGTAATTCTCTGCTCCTCCATTCAGGTCACACCAAAGTGGTATGGTCTCCCTGTAGTCTATATTGAGGCCACCCCTTAATCCACTCAAACACATCACCCCATGTGCCATACTGCTGACCTCACACATTAGCCTTTTTTGCATTTGTTGCTGTTGCAAAAGCATCGCGAAGCCTGCATAAGTTATATCTCCAGCTTCCTCTTGCCAGTTCTTTGCACTCTTGCCTTACAATAAAAATTTTATCAGCTGGTTAAGACAGGATCATCTCCCTGTTAATCCGTGTGCATCCCAATTGATCAAACATTATCTTAGTAAGGGACCCTGGATCCTGCCTCTGCTGAGTTTTAATAGCATTTTCTCCACCAGTGCCAGCCATATTGTCATTGCTTCTTTCTGTCATCTCTGACACGGGAAAGAAATGGCTCAGCACTATGCAATCTGTGGTACTTGAATACCTATTCTCAAAACAACACAGCATGAGGATTTCAGAAATATTCAGAACAATGGCTTGACGATAAAAGATCCAGGGTACACATTACATGAATACGACTTTTCAAAATGACACAGCAGGAGGATTTCAGAAACACTTAGCTCCTCCTGCTCCTTGAGAATCAGTACAACATACCCTGTTGATAGAGCAAATCAGCCAAGAAGAGCTTCATGTAAAGGAACTCAGATTTTTTGACAGGTCTTTTTGCACATGCACACCTCAGAAACTTCCAGCCTCCTGGAACAATTTGCCACTCATAATTCCCTACTCATAAAACCATATTAAAAACCTTTCAAAGTTTGCTACTTTCCTTTTTCTCCATGATCTCAAAGCACCTCTTATATGAGGATACCTTGAAATGGTGAGGGCTATGGTACATATTGCCATATAGTACATGGAAAGTTCTGTAGTATGCAAAAAAGGGTAAACCCACAAACCTCCCATTTCCATTCTGGAGGAAAACTGTGGTGACAAAAAAAAGCTGTGGCAGTGATACTACTTGGTCTTGTGATACTGCTCATCTACTGTGTTGGCAGCCTGCCCAGGAGAGCCCCCACAGTCCCAGGTAGAGCAGAGTTTGTCACGAGTTGTGGCAGGGCTCATGCAGGCATGGGGTGGTTTCTGCTGCACCCTTCTGCCCAGCTGCCCAGGAAACTTGTGCACACTTCCAAATACACAGGGCTGCCATCTGCAGAAGTGAGGGATGATGAGTCACTGTCCATCCTGATATAATTCTTGGGGCAGTAAATTCTGTTTTCTTTGACCCCTGGGAAGAGAAGTTTGAGCAGTCTGAAAAATACAAAAAGGCTTTGGCATGTTGAAAAAGACATGAGTGACTAGTCTCAGTTGTGATGTCCACATCCTTTTTATGTGACCAGTGTTTCCCTACAGCTGGGAACTGGTCCTCCAAGTCTGTTGAAAAAGCACGTGGTTTGCAGTAGCTTATAGTGAACATGCTTCAATTTGTTTCATACTGAGCACAATACTGCTTTGATTGGCCTGCTCTTGCTTGGTATCTTCTCTTCTTTTGCTGTACTGATCTCCAGGAGAGAGGAGTGTCAAAAAAAAAAAAAAAAGGGAAAAAAAAAAAGAGCACTTCTGAATAGGGTGATTTCTCCAGGCTGAATCCATGCAGGACGAGCCCCTGCACAACACAGTCTGATTAAAACTCCCCTAAGGATATTGTGTGAAGTGACTAATTCACAGAGCTTCACAATGTTTACAAAGCCGGGGTCCCATATCTGAAACATACCCCTACTTTTATCTATCACAGGGGCTTTTTGGCTCTGACTATCGCTTTCTCTGTGTAGGTTTTATATTTTCCTAGCACTAATGGCAGCGATGTCTGCACAGCTGTATTTAAAGTTGTATCAAAGATATCCAATAATGAGAGCACACTTACAGGGATTTTCAAAGGCATCTCTAAAATATAATTTGGGGCTGAAACTCAGCAAGCAGAATCTCATCCCAGAAGTGAATTCTTTTGTAACATTAAGGGGATTGGGGGTGAGGGGGAGAGGGAAGAGAGAAAATTGCTGTGAAGGTGAACAAAAAAGTGCTTTGTGGGGTAGTGAAGAGACTACCTTCAAAGAGGTTGGAATCCCAAATATTGAAGAGAATATGTGTGTAGACTTAAATCTGACAGACAATTTTCCCTTTGAAAGTCAGCTCCTGCTTAAGTTCACATTGAGTGTCAAGTGTTTGCCCTTCAAATGAAGCCGAGTACTTATTTTCGAAGGCCTGCTCTTCACCGCAAGCACTAACTTTTGCTCATAATTAGTTAATTGTGTGCAAACTCCACCTATTAAATAAACCCATAAGTGGGCTCTGAGCAGAAAGTCATATTCAGTTTTCTCACTTCCCACTCTTTTGGAGCACCCCTGCATGAGGCTGGAGTATCTGATTGATAGAGGAGTTCTGATCAAGAAGCTCATGCTGGACCAGCGTGGACAATTAAGAAATGTGAATCCCTTATCACTATCAGTTCTGAGGGGGAAAAATGAAAGGCACCACAATTCTTCTCCCTAGACCCCTTCTGATGTTTCTGAGATTCATGACCCAGTATTTGAACGCACCAAAATACAACCCTAACAAAACCATGGTAATTACTATGAGCCTGTGAGTCCCTTCCCTTACTTTTGAAACCACGGTTTGCCTGACAGAAACAAACTGAAGAGCACCAGAATAACTATAAGCAGAAATGGAAATATGAAGAAGAAGCACCCAGTACAGCCCCATCAGGATAAAATTAACAGATCACTATGGAGGACTTTTATACTTTCCATGCTGGATTGACTGAGAAAAGAAGAGGTAGAAAGGCTTGATCAGTTACCAACAGCAGCAGCTGGCCAAATGATGTTGGCCAAGAAGTCAACAAGACTACATTTCTCACACAGAGTAGTGTGTGGAATCAGGCGTTTGGCAGGAAGTACTCTGAAAGGAGGCAGGCAGCTGTGCCCAGCTGTGTCCACAGCAGGAGCATAGGAGCAACCTTACCTGTGCTGACCGAGAGCAGCAGTTGCTGTAATTTAGCAGAGCAGTGATTTCACTGTTCTTTGCTCGCTGCAAGAGCCAGACATATTGTTACAGCTGATTGACACACAAATGCAAAACAGGGGATTTGTTGGTTTCCCCAAGAGGAC
Source organism: Dryoscopus gambensis (assembly GCA_013389985.1). Classification (NCBI taxonomy): domain Eukaryota; kingdom Metazoa; phylum Chordata; class Aves; order Passeriformes; family Malaconotidae; genus Dryoscopus; species Dryoscopus gambensis. The sequence goes on from WEIT01027084.1 coordinate 102,691, forward strand.
TATTTTGCCTCAGCCCAAATAAAAATAAAACAAGCCATTGGATGGATTTCCCATCTATATTGGAAAACAGAGAGCGAACTCTTGGTTAGGACCATGCCAACCATCTCCAGTGTGCTGCCACACATTTTCAGTTTAGGATTAGAGCCAGGTACCATTGCTGCAACGGATGGCAGCACCTATGACTCCTGGCAGACACTGCTCTGTGAGAGGATGGATCAGGCAGCAAGCAAGCCCTGCCCCTTCCCCACGGAGCTGCACTCTCTGACAGCTGCCAAGACCCTTTTCGCATACAGAGAATTAAGTTTCACAGACGCCTGTGAGTTCAGTATTGCATCTATTCTGAGAAATCGATTATATCCAGGCCAAGGAGAGCAAGGCAAAAACATGCCTGGAGATCTGCCCAAGGTCACATCATTAATCTATTGGAGAGCTCAAAAGGGAGGAGAGATAGATCTGCTGGCTCCTACTCCTTTGATTAATAACCAAACCGACATGTCCCCTCTTACGCCCTGGTCTAAATCCAAGTTAATTAAACCAACTTTGGGTGTGAACATTATTAAATCAGTTGAAACCTGGCTAATATCAGATTAACTTGCACCTGCAAATGTAGAGCCACCAGTCAAACTGCCATAACCTGTTTTGAAACAGAAATGCACGAATCCCCACAGTGGTCCCAGCACCTCATCTGGTTTGGTGTTGAATGACACCTCTGCAGGCCAGTGCTTTGGCAGTCCTGGGAAAAGCTGTGCATGGCACAAGGAATGTAAGAAAAGAAAAGCCAGGCTATGCCTAGTGATATGGAGCTAATACAAGAGGATGTAACTGGCAGCTCTAAATTTTCAGTTGAAAGAGTTATCTTTGCAAAATATATAATATTGCAGCTGTAATTATTAGGAATTGGGATTATCTATTCAAACAGTTGAGTAGCCTGGGGAAGTAAGACATGGAGGGAGACACAGAGTCTCTAATTAAATCAGCTGACCTAGTTGGGAGAAACAAACTATGGCTCTCATCAGCCCTTTGTGTCCGAAATGAAAGCCACAGACTTTGAGCTAAGAGCAGGCTAGAAACAATTGCTCTGAGTGTTCAACCTTCTGCAAAGCTACCCAGCAGAGTCATGACTTGCATGTGATAGATACAGCGTGTGTAAATACAGGTACCTGAATATCACTGTAACTCTGTGTTTGCTTTGTTTTATAATGCCTAAAACAACAAAAAAATTCAACCAAGCTCCTTCTTACTCATCTCCAATGTTGCCATGTCATGGCAGCTGCTTGGTCTTGACCATCACCACTTAGAAGCCTTTGGGCCAGTGTTTCCTGGCTATGCTGATATGCCTTGTGGCTTAACTACAAAGGAAGCATTGACTGCTTTAAAGAGAAGTTCCTTTGAGGAACGAAGTGGTGCAAGGAGCTTATAGAAGCACTTGAAAGGAAATACCAGGTGCCAAGTGCTTTGGTCTAGAGGCTCTATTTTCCTGGCAAAAAATAGAAGGGAAGCCAAGAGAAGAGTCACATCAGTACTCAGCATCATTCTTTGCTCACTCCTTTACACTGAAGATCCTTGTGGGCGGAAATTAGGTTCCTGTGAGAGACAGATATTGCTAGAATTAGCAGCAAAAAAGTCTGGTCTTGCCATCAGAGGTTCATTAGCATACAAAATGTCTCTGTAAGTGAGAATTGTGTCAATCGCGGATGCTGTGCTCCATTGTCTTCAGTGTTGCTGTGCACAGGCAGAACAGTTCACCCACCCTTGCTCCAGGATAATTCACACTCAGCTCATTGCAGTGATATGGAGGGAAAGACCAGAGAGCGAGGGGTTGTGTAGGAAGAAAGTGCTAAAACTTTATGCAAATTATACTTTACAAGCGTGAAAAACAACTAGATGGAAGCAAAAATCAAGATAAATAGGGGGAGGAGAATGGTTAATTACCTTGCACTTCGCAAGGACTGTGTTAGCCTCAGATAGGCTCTCCTCAGTGTGGGATAGATAATTCCCAACAGTATCACCACAGTGCTCTCAGAAAGATAACACTGAAAAGGGAAACCAATTTTAAGGAAAACAATGTTATTTAAAAAGACAGAGATTTCAATGTATGGTCATTTTGAAGTGGGCAAATTAACAATTAAGAAGACTCTCATGTGCCATAATCTCTGATTGTTTTATTTTAATAGCTATCTCAGTACAGAATATTCTCTTCAGTAACTAGAGATCTCATTTCTGTTAATTTTGTGCAACTCTAAAGGAGTCACTGATGTTCATTTGTATCTTGCCACACATCCCCTCCCCCATCATTGCTTCTTCTAACAATATGTGTCTTGAAAGCACACTGATTATCAGTGGAATTTCTCTACTTACTTTAAGCTTTTGCAGTTCAAACTGTAACTGCTGACCAGTTAGAAAGTGGCCAGGAGAATGTATAACAGGTATGACATCAGAAAACTATCCCCTTTTCCCAACTGTGCTCCACACTGTTTTGTCATCTGGAAGCACCAAGAAAGACAAAAAAATGCTTGCATTTCAAACATCAGCTCTCAGGATGACAAATTTCAGCTTCTCTGACTCTCCAGTACAGCACTATCTGATGGCCTTGATGCATTTTAATAAAAAATCCTTTATGTGCTTACTTACTGCTTAGGCTTACAGGAGCTGAGAGATGAAGTCAGACCTTTATAGGTGTTATCTGCTTCAGTAGACTCACGTGAGTATAGACCTAAGTGTTCACTCATGTCCACACATGAAATCTGTGGTGGAATCAGAAATGGAACATCTCTTGCCAGAAGAGCACATTAATGTGTTAACATTAAAACATCCATCTTTTCTAATGGTGATACCAATTTCCACAAATCCTCTGCCATGAGAGTGTTACAGCAGCAGAAAGATATTGGGAACAAGCCCTTGCTTTGCAGCAAAAGTAGCCCATCTAAAAAAAATATGTATTTCTGAAGAGTTAAAAGGGGGGGAACCCCCTACAGCCTCTTAAAATAGATACATATACATACACAGAATAGAATACTGTTCTTTTATGAACTTGACCACTAGTGGCAGAGCCAACACAGAATCTGTTTTGAAACCAGTGGAAACAGGAAAGGTGGCTATGTGTCACATCCTGTTCAGAAATGGTCACTTTACCTCTGCAATGAGCTAAATACATTAATAAATAAAGGGTTAAAGGAATAACTGAACCATACAGCTTTCTAGTCTGGTTACATCTAACCCATACACAAGATTTTGATTTCGGGAGACCTACGTTTCCTTCTTGCTTTGAAATCCGACCTCACTGCTCTGGCTTCTGTTGCGCAGAATGCTAATTATCCTGCAGAAATGATACTGCAAGGCTCTGGGTATGCCCATGCTGTGACTTGGGGGCATGGGGTTTGGTGCTTTAGACATCGTTAGGGCGAGTCAAAGTTTTATCTGAAACTTTATAACATGAAAAATTACTGTCTCCCCAGAAATAAATTATTTCTTATACATTTTTCATTTTATAATTTTTTGGGGTTGTCAAGTAAAACAATTTTTCACTTTTCCAGTTTTTGGTCTTCTCTATTCCTTTTTCCTCTCCACTTTTAATCCATAGAAGCAAGGAAAATGGGAAGATAAAACTAACATTTAAAAATACTTAAAAGGTGTTGAGAGAAATAACTAATGAACACCCAAAAGCTACAACAAAGCAGTTTAAATTTTCTTTGTATATAATTTTAAGAAGCTGACTTTTTTTTTTTAATATTTATATTATACACATTGCCTCATTTTTTGGCAGCTCTGATCATAGTATGCGTTCTCTAGACTACAAAAACATTAAACCAGTGTTTCACTACAAAGCCTGTAACTGAGGACAGTTTCCTAGCAAACCCATTGAAGAGACAGTTTCCTAGCAATCCCATTGAAAGAAATGTTTTTCTCCATTCTGATCAAAAGGATGGAATCCATATGTCCACTGAAAATGTATATATCCTTATGTACTCAAGGAAAATAAATCTATGTATATATGCTAATTTTTTCCCTTTCATAATTTATTGTTAGAGGATTAGGAACAGCAGAAGAAATAAAATACAAAATGCAGCTAAGGATCACAAAATATTTTATAGAGGCAGATCAGAATAATTTTATCCCCTTCTACAAATGAAGCTGTTGAAGCACGGAGAAGAAAAGCAGTGCACCGGAGTGAGTGACTAACCATCCTTCTTAATTCCTGTCACTATTTGCTGTCCATTAAACTTCATCCATAGGCAGAGTGTTCAGGACTGGGTGGAAGAAGCATCCCTTCGCATTGTCCCTACTAGGCCAGAAATGAAAACAAGTTATGTCTCTGGGGAAATTGCTTCTACTGGAAGAAGACAATCCATGTTGGAAGGAAACAGAAATATGATTGGGATTTTCATCCGAAACAAGAATAGCCAACAAATCTGACATTGTACCAGTCTTGGGTGTTGTTTTGCTGGCCCTTGGAGCACAGGACAAGTCCCAGTGTCCACCTACCAAGACCTCAGTATTGTAGTCAGATCCTCAAATAAGAAGAGACACAGTTTTGCCCAAGAGCTAGAAAGCTGGCTGGACGATGGTCCAAATTTTTTTCAGAGAGGCTTTGGTATGCTAATTCATACCTTGCAGCTCCAATTCTACACCAAAGATCTGCGGACAGTAGTCATTCTCCTGTTAATGAGAAATAGTTTGCAATTTCCCCAGAATGAGCCCAGCAGGAGAGCCAGGTATTATTAGCACCACCTGGCAGGCTAACTTTATGTGCCTGCAAGTCCAAGAACAAGCAGTGATGCCAATACACTACCATTTTTCTAAAATGTGAGGCTCTGCAGCTCTAGTGAGCTCCCCTGCCTAGAGGGAAATAACTTTGCAGAAATAAGTGTTCTGGCAAACAGGGGAGCATGCCCCAATTCATCACATCCTAGTAGCTAAGACAGTCCCTTATATCCGGCCTATTTATATTGTCTTCAGATAACCCAACTCATAACATTACAAAATCATCTCTTCACAGGGGACATACAAATTACCCTCAAAGGGAGCAGTCAGACTTGATGGTCAGGTCATACAAAGGTTTTGAAGCACTTCTTTCACCTCATTCAGAAATCTAGATACAACAGCCAGCTCTCAAGGACATTGCTTGGCTTTGAGATATGCCCTGAAGGGCTACAGTAGGTCCAGAAATCAATGAGTAGCTTGAACTGCATCATAAACACACTGTAGGCTTTTTTCACCTGTGACAGCTATATTGAGGATAATTTCGTATTACTTAAGTGCTTCAGAACAATCATGTGTGAGAGGATGCAATAATGTGAGAATTGTTTATACAAAACCACAGAGCAGACTTCAGCTTGTAGCATATGTAGCAAGTTTTTCTATTTGCTGATGAGTAATGCTGCAAGCCGAGCAAAGCTGCAGTTCCTACAGCTATACTGTATATGTGTATGTCAAGTAAACAGCACTGGTGGAAGTGATGAGTGGTTTCAGGAATGTGTGGCCATCTCCCGCTTGCACTGGGCAGGAGGCAATTTTGAGTCATTCAGAAGAGAGGAGGAAAATGGGACACAGTGAAGAGCAGAGCAAGACTGTCCCTTCCCCTGGTGTTTCCACCTTTCAAGTTCAACAGGGATTTTCCCTCTCTTCCCACACATGGGGGACCCTGGGAACCCAAAGTACAGCAGGCCACTTCAAGGCATGGCCCATGGAAAATTTCAGCCACCTTGGAAAAGCCAGCAGGATCTGATTAACTGAGTGAGAAAGGTGAAAGTATATGTGTCACCTGTGTTAACCTTGCTCTTGTATTTATATCTCCGACATTCACCTATCAGCAGGAAATCTCTTTTGCTACTGTACAAAAGAAATTTCACTCTGCTTTGTGGTATGTACGGCTTACAGCATGATGATCTCCCCTCAAACAATGATGAAAACTCTCCTAAACTGTATTGCTGTGTAGGATTCAAGGAACACTGTGATGTAGGGATATGTATGTCTCTGATATCTGATGGGAAGAGATATATATTTTTACATTTGTAGGATTTATAAGGCACAATTTGAGAAGGATCTGTTTCTATCAGTTGTTACCAGTCAGCATCCTGGACACATAGAGAATAAAAGCGGAACAGAATTCTAGTAAGGCCTACAGCCCACTCAAGGAATAGGCTTGCAAAGGATACAGTTTCAAATTCTATTTTAAAAATCCTATTGATTTCTTTTTTATAAAGAAATTTGTTGCCACTCTTAGCTCGAGGTCAAAGGTTTTGTTGAAAAATTTGAAATTAAAGAGAGAATAACTAGATGAGCTGATGAAATTCACCAGATCACTCATTCCAAATGTTTCTGTGGAGAAAAGCTGCATCCCACCACTCCTCAATCCAGCATTGCACACTAACCTGACAAGTATATGGTGCACACAGCAGTCCCGTATTGCTCAATTTCATTTCCTTACAGTGCCTGGTTAGCAAGCAATAGCCAGGAGATGCCATCCCCCTTAACTCACTCTAAGTAGCAAAGCAAATTCTCCTCCCTTTATGTCTTGTTTTAAAGGCAAACTCCTTCAACTCCAATCAAACTAACTGTTCACGAGACACTTTGATCCCCAGCATGTACTCCCAACACATGCTGAATAATGCCAGATTTTGCTCCCATAAACAAACCCCAACAAGTGCCACTGTACTGTCTCCAGTCTTGTCTGGCAGCAGTCAGCCCAGGCAGGATCTGAGAGAGTTGTTTCACTTCACACACAGCTCTTGGTGAATGCCACCATCTGCTTTTAGGTGGTTAAACAACCTCTACATTGGGTCTGAAAATATCCATCAAATCCTGCGGCTTCTGACATGGGATAATTTCAGCTTTCTACTACACCAGCCCTGGCCAGCTGTGATAGACTTGCTCTAGACTTACATGAGTGGGAAAGGGAAGATGTCTGATCTATAGTGGTTTCCTTCAGAAGGGCTCAGGGCCAATGATCCTTTTGTACTCCCAGCCCCATGCACAGACCCTCATCCCCTAAATTGTACTGATGGTATAAGGGAACACCTGGGATGTTCAGTTTACCCAAGTCTGAAAAAAAATGCAAAGAGCAAGGTGGAGCAGGCAATATTTTTAGCCTACATCAGCTTTGTCTCCCCATTTCAGCCTATAGCCTGAAAACGCCATCCAGCCCATGGCCAAACTGATACAGAACAGCAAACATATCCAAACGTTCTTTATGGGTTTCATACTAAATAATTTGCCTTCACTCTCCCGAGAGTCCTATGAAGACCCAGCTTTAATCAACCCCTTGGACTCCTTCCTACCATGCTGCTAAATAGGGCAGAGCTGGGGACTAGCTACACCTTGTTCCTGCAACCTTTCCTTCTGCTGGATCAGGACCACTGTATGGTGAAGTGGCTGCCATAGCAGCCTTGTTAAACCACTCCTTGGACATGCCACTCAAACAGCGTCTCACAGAGATCTAAGCGATTTGCCACTCCTGAGCCAGCACCTACATGAACACTGACGTAATTATCCTTATCTATTAATTAATTGATCTTTATTAATTTCTGGTATATCCAAAAATACAATACTGATGACATTTGGTTATCATACGCAAGAGCAAGAGATGACACAGACATAGTAACTCTGACATCATTCTCCAGTATTGCTAAAGAGTGAATTATGAAAAAAATGCCTGGGCATCAATATTCTCCAGATTAAGAAATCACATATGTCCAAAACTAGGTTACTGCAGCAATCTTCAGACTTTTCAGATCAGACTGGTGTTCTAAATAGGCTTATTTTCTAACTTTTTGATGCAGACAGGTGACAATAATTGCATGATCATAGTTACAACCCAGATGTGGTTGCTTATGGTACTTTTCAGCACATGCAAGGGATACTTGGAGGCATCAGCTTTACCCCAGCAGAGCTGTAGAAATTAGGACTGGCTTCTTTGCAGGAATTTAGATGGTATAAATATCCACAGGCAACAGATATTTATTTCTATGCCTGCAGGTAAAAACAAGTGGTAATAGTAATTGCAAAGCAATACATTTCTAATTGCAATAGATCATACCCTTCAAGGCTAGACTTCAAGATTAGTTTCTGAGTCCTGAAGCATACTAAACAGTTCTTCTAGCAAGATACAGTATGCTTTCAGCAGCGTAAAAGAGGGAAGTATACAATACCTGGTTAGAAACACACACACGAAAATGGGTTTAACACTTCCACATACCAGCTATAGAAGCCTGCTAAGATAAAATCGAGATGAAGAAAAAGGTATTATTTGTTTAAAATGTTGCTGACTATATGGCATTGCCCACTGTACCTCCATTTCATCACCGGACATGGGACAGAATTGGCCTCCTGACACGATGGTGCACAGAGAAACAGCCACAGCCCAGGTGCTGCCCTGCTCAGTCACCACACACAGACTTTGCTGACAGCTGTACAAGGGCTGGAGCCCACTGCCAGCAAGAGCTCAAATCAGAGTGCAAGTGCTCAGTCGCTAAGCCAGGGCCGCTTGTACTGTCCATGGACCACTCTCAGAAAAAAACATAGACCTGAAGCATAATAATTAACTTGTACAACTGCATGCCTTATATACCTTACTAAGACTTTCACCAGGGCTATCATTTGAGGTTTTCATTTAAGTACTTCTCAGAATTAAAAAACAAAATCCTCCTTCTCTTGTGTTTCCATCCTCCCAGTTTGTCCCTTATATAAGTGCTTATTAAGCCAGCTTAGCTGGAATATTTTTGTCCACTTCTATTTTTTTACTGCACTCCTTCAAACTTTTTTCTGAAGAAGCCATTGTCTAGAAAACTGGGATCTTGTAGCAACAATTAACTAGGAGAAAACCATGACTCAAACCCAAAGCACTTTATTTTGAAGCATGGGCCTAGTAGCACATTACCTCCTTGCATTCTGTAACATCAGACTGTGCCTCACATGGTGGGGAAGTCCTGAGGTACTGGGCATTTTCCAAGAGAATGAATGGTGAATCACAGCAACTTTAGGCAGAGCCAGAACACAGCTTAGCTGACAGGAGAAAATAAAAATCAACTGACCTGTAACTCCCAGGAAGCACTCTCAGATGCGGACTCAAGGAAGAAGGATGCAAAGACAGTAAGAGAGACTAAAGTATTTTTACTGCTCTACTGGCTTCTGCCCTGATGCCCTTCTACTCCCTCTCCTGGCCTTGCCCTGATGCCTTGTGTTCCACCCTCATGCTGGCAGCTCACACTCTTGTTGTTGCACACCATTCCAGCCCCTTATGTCTCCTCTGGCTCTAAAGGCAAGTTGAACCCAATGCAACAGCTCTACAATAGAGTTTGTGTCAAGGTGTCCACGTGCACACATATGTATGTCTGACATACCTGCCCACCTTGGATGCCTCTAACACGAGGCCAATCCCTGCTGCAGGACTCAAGGCAAAGGGCATGTCCCTGCACAGGGGAGAGAGTAAGGCTGAGCCAGCCTAATCCCTTACAACTACATGAACAGTGCAGAGTATCTCCACCGAAAATGTTTCTGTATTCAAGCATACACTTCTTAAAGGAAACAACAATTTCTATGCAAAGTACACATCTGTTGCAAATAATAAAGGCCTACTTTAGCAAAAATCCATTTTTCTATAACATGGCAAATTTTCAGTCAGGTCTACTCAGATCTTACTGACAACTCTCAGACTAGGCTTTCATCTAATTCATTCAGACTATATCCACAAGGACTCTGTTTACCCTGTGGAGTCAGAGCATCAGTGCACCATCACATCAACCATATCGCCCTTCTCTGGACCTGGCCCAGGTGTGTGCTCTGGCCAATGCGCATGTAGGGCTTCTCTGCAGCTTCCAGACATCCCAGGAGAACTGTGATGGGGAAATATGTGTTCTTCAGCCTACTGGTGACATCCAAAGAGATGAAGGGGGAAAAACTAGAGGAAAAGGACACACCAAAACCTTCAGCATGTTGGGTTGGCCCAAGGCAAACAGGAGCCTCCTTTTTGATACCATCTCTCACAGCTCCCTTCTGTCCAGCACACAGATGGACAAACACATCATGCAACACATCATGGCTGACCGACTGACTCACCAGTCGGGCACAGAGGGTTGTAGTGAATGGGGTGACATCAGACTAGTGACTTGTCACCAGTGGAGTTCCACAAGGCTCCACTCTCAGCCCTAGGCTCTTCAACATCTTCACAAACAACTTGAACACAGGACTGGAAGGGATACTGAGCAAGTTTGCAGATGATACAAAACTGGGAGGAGCTGCTGACTCCCTCAAGGGCAGGGAGGCCCTGCAGAGACACCTCAACAAATCAGAGAGTTGGGCAATCACCAACCATATGAAGTTCAACAAGGGAAAGTGCCAGATTCTGCATCTAGGTAGGACAACCCTGGATGTATGGACAGACTGGGGAACAAGAGACTGGAGAGCAAAAAGGAACCTGAGGGTTCTGGTTGATGGCAAGTTGAACATGAGTCAGCAGTGCCCTGGCAGCCAGGAGGGCCAACCCTGTCCTGGGGGGCATCAGGCACAGCATCGCCAGCCAGGCAAGGGAGGGGATTGTCCCGCTCTGCTCTGCACTGGGGCAGCCTCACCTCGAGTGCTGGGGGCAGTTTTGGGCACCACAATACAAGAAAGACATTAAGCCATTAGGGAGTGTCCAAAGGAGGGCAAGGAGATGGTGAAGGGCATTTAGGAGAAGCTGTATGAGGAGCAGCTGAGGGCACTTGATTTTTTCAGCCTGGAGAAGAGGAGACTGAGGGGAGACCTCATTGCACTCTACAACTTCCTCACAAGGGGAAGAGGAGGTGTGGGCCCTCATGTCTGTGGTGCCCAGTGACAGGACCCAAGGGAATGGACTGAAGTTGCACCAAGGGAGGTTTAGGCTGGCTATTAGAAAAATGTTCTTCATCCGGAAGGTGGCTGGGCACTGAACAGGCTCCCCAGGGAAGTGGTCACAGCACCAGCCTGACAGAGTTCAAGAAACATTTGGACAATGCTCTCAGACATGTGGTGTGCCTCTTGGGGATGGTCCTGTGCAGGGCCAGGAGCTGGACTCCATGTTCCTTGTGGGTCCCTTCTAACCCAGCATATATTGTGATTTCCTCAGGGCACCTCCACAACAAGTGGCAGCAGATCCCAGGTTGGGCTGTAGCCATTATCACCATGGGGCAGGCATGTACTCCCTCCTGCTTCTCCTCCATGTCCGCTTGGGCAGTGGGCATTACTTTTTTCTCACTCACCATGGCAATTTGCAAATATTAAATTATACTCAGAAGGGTCTATAAAATACAAGCGAAGCCAAATAAGAAACATAGCTCAGAAATTTATCTTTAAAAAAAAGAAAGGAAACAAACAAGCTGCTGTAAAGGCAATGGAATTAAAACAATGTCTTTTCCCAGGTTCATGCTGAGCTCTAGGTGCATGCAACATTTCATGCAAATCAGATGTAATTTACTGTGTGATTTGTTTCTTCAATAAAAAAAGTGAGAATATGGAGAACAATAATTTTCCTACATTTTAGCTACACATTTCTCCATAAATAGCATAACTATTATAATGACTTCTCACATGAGCTTGTAGAGTGATTGCCTCTGTGTGAAACACAGGCAGATCATTTCTTTATTGTGCCCAGGATGCCTCAGAGTTCAGTCATAAGGGTTTGTGTGTGTGTGCACAAATAGACAAGCACATGTAGACTAGAGATAGCCCTATAAACAAGTATATGTTTAACATGTTATGTATATTCTACATCTGTGCCTGTGTTTGTGTGCGTGTGTGTATCAACCATTTTGTTCCGATTGCTCCTCTCATCCAGAACCACCATATTCCCTCATATAAAGTGGCACTGAACCAGCTCCTGCTGACAAACGTGGGGCTACAGCTACCACGGACTTCCCAAAAGTAAAGACTTTTTCCCTGCAAATGAGAGAGATTTCATCAGTTGCTATGTGGGCACGTAGGAGATGTCAGATACAAAATTCATCTGTAATTAGCAATACGTGGCAAGTAAATATAATGGTGTCAGCATAATATGCAGTGCTGTTGCTAACCAAAGCCACTGCAAGGCATAATTCATTTCCCATTCTTCCTAATATCTCACAATGTGAGAGGGAACAAAATGGCCAGCATGATGGGTCCTTCAGTTGAAAAAGACCTGATTATCAGTCATTCGTTGAGGTCTAAAAGAGGTATTGCAGATATGGCATTGTCATAATGTCACTCCCAAGGTGAAAAGCAAAGCATTAAATTTTTTATCAAAAACATTTTATTCAAATTACTGGTTTTTATTCAAAAAAAATGGCAAAAGTTAAATTGGGGCTTGGGATAAGGCAATTTTTAGGGAGAAACACTTGTGCGAATATTTCCTAGAAGAAACCTTACCTACAATGTTGGAAAAACAGGTACAAAACAGAACAAGATGCAAGATTCTGAAATGCAGAAGTTGCTTATTCCATCTCTAAAATGGACCAGTAAGTTTAGAGACACACACACATATACACAATGTATATGAGTGACAATGAATTTTTATAATGAGCCTGCATGGAATATAGAAGTGAGAAAAATAGGTGGATAAATTACAGTGAACTTTTGATATTATTATATATTAAAGTATTTTATTACAAATACTTCTGTGGCGCTTACTTAGAAAACCCAGGTTGGGTGTAAGGTTTGGGAGGGGGAAGTTATTTTGGTAAAGTAGAGCAGCTATTTTCCCAGCTGAATAGTAATGGGAGAATAATAAATTCTTGATTGCATTTTCTTGCTTTTTTGACATTGTGTTTTAGATTTGTCATTTGTATATATTAATACATAATCAGCTTTGCAATAAATTCTGTTTGTGAAATCATTTCCTGATGGTCTTGATAGATTTGTACATAGAAACAGAAAGGCAGGCATCAATAAGACAGGCGTATTCAAGATGTAAAAATGAAAAACTTAATCAAAAATACTGTGTTTATTTGTAAGTTTAGCAAAAAAAAAAAATAAAGGACGAATTTCAAGTTAAACAAGGGACATGAAATATAAAGCTCCCAACTAATATTTGCTCAGAACCCAGTATTTCAGTTTAATAAAAGAGCATGCTCAGGCAATGAAGAAATATTGATAATGACATTTGCCATCTTGGAGAACGAGGATAATGTCAAAGAGTTGCTGTTGTGCCAGGTCTGCTAAAACCTGATGCATCCTACTCATAGGTATGAGGCACACAGAAACAGTGCTTGTGTCCTTGCAATGATGGGCGTGACTTTTCCACCCCTTCACTCACCATAGTTCCAACAAGTAAAGCAAGTTTGCCCCCTTGCCCAAGGGTGTCCACTCTGGCTAAAATATTAATGATTTCAGACTTGCAGACATCTAGTGTTCTCCACATCCCCACTGTCTTGAGGTGATTTTATGATGTTGTATCCCCTATCGCCGCTCTATGCCCGGGCATGAATCTTGTGCCTTTCTGTGCCTTTAAAACTGGGTGCAAGAGAAAGAAAAAAAAGCCGGGCAAATTTTTCAAAGCTGTTTTTGTGCTCAAGAAAATACAGATACACACTCCTCTGCATTCTCCTGCTGCTGTAGAGCAGAGGAAAGCACCTTCTGGCTCTTCCCAGCCCTCGGCTCCTTTTCTCAGAAGAGAGAGATGGAGGGTTACACTCCTTTGTTTCCCTGGGACGTTAGTTTCTTCCTCTCTTCTGGAACTGTTCAGAACCCCAGAACATTAGAACCTCACCGAGAGACCTGACACCGGCCTGGAGGGGGGCCCCCCACGCCGAACTCCAGCTCTGGGGAGGAGAGAGATCACACCCAGAAAGGCCTTTAAATCTTCTCAGATTTTTCTCCACAGCGAGAGGTTTTATTATTTAGCATTATTCTTCTTTTCCTGTATGTTTGTTAAATAAATACTTTTTTCCCTCTTTCACTTTCCTCTGAGGAGTATTTCTTTCCCAAACCTGGTGGAGGAGGGGTGGCTGTAACCTGCCTTCTAAGAGAGGACGTTCAAATCCGGACGTTACTCTGAATTTTGTCTCAAACAGGGACACCCACAAAATCATATTTCTTGATTGGAATCTTGAGAAAACCCATCCAGATAAAGTTAAGGCTTCAAGCCAAGGCTTAAGAAAGTGATGTCTGCAGGAAGCCTAAGTAAGTAGCTTCAAATAGAGTGTAACTTTTAATTGACTGAAGTAAAAGTGAATCTCATCCTAAATTCTCAGTCACTCACCAGGAACAATCATGCAGCCCCTGGAGACCTATTAAGGTGCTATGAGGTCCTTGAAACCTGGTACCTTGGCATCTCCCCTCAGGATCTCATGGCTCCATGGTTCTCAAGGATGAGAAACCCGTCTGCCACTCCCCTGCGCCAAGCAGGTCAGCACTCCTCCTCTGCTTTCTTATTCTCCCAAACTCTTTTGAGCTCAAAAGCAGAGCCGGGTATACCACTCTGGTTTGAGTCTGGGGTGAATGCGCAGAGCAGGAGCCATCTTCCCCTTTGCAGCATTGCTCTGCCAACCTACTTGGCGTGATACCACTCCGAGCAGGGCAAGCCTCTCACAGCCAGGAGCTGAATCAGCTTTTCTATCAGTCACACATTTTGCAAACAGATGAAGATTTTCTTAAGTGTCTTTTCCATTTGAAATTTTTCACAAAATCATTTTATATATGCAGTGCCTGTGCAAAGATTTTGTTGCATGTGTTAAAAATTTGGAATTCCAGCTCTTGCAGTGGCATATCCTGCACACTGCATTTTCCTAGCTTGATTGGAGCAGTATGACTGTGAATTGTATTATCCTTGACAAGGGCCAAGTCAGAATCTGTTTCCTACCAATAATTGACAGTGTGAACTGAAAATTCACTGCTTTATTGGAACATTTATGCCAGCGAATTGGTTTTCAGGTGTATTGCTGGTTTTCAAACGCTCCAGTAATGAGGAACATATTAAACATCCAGACTGATTTATAGGAAACGAACCCAGAACAGGTGCTGCTACCTCAGCCCAGGCTTGTTTGCTAACAGAGTATGAATAGAAATGTTTTATACCAAACTTGAACATCATATATGACAGGATACCTCAGTCCACCTCTCTCTATACAGATGGTTTTTCTTATGAAGCAATTTCTAGGTCTCAGGCTGAACTCTTTGTTTCCTGGAAAGAAAAAAAATCAATTTGGGGGCTCCAATAGCTAGTAGACATTTTTATGATAGCTACAATGCAAGTATGTATTCAGAGAGATTTTTCAACACTACTGGAGTAGCAGTAAACAACTTCTTTACTGCCTGATAATGCAGAGATGCTTACTTTCATCAAAATAAATCTTGAACAGGTTTCAGTACTCCTCTGAAATGAGAGGTTCAGGGACTGGGACAGGAAGACCTTGGAAGGGAATGATACTTTATTGATTTACTTAGGTAACTATTTTCTTGGCAGTACTTAGCATGGGTGCAAAACACCTATTATGTGCTGCCTGTAATTTTTTATAGCCTTCATTTAAAATGATGAAGTGGTTATTCCATGCTTGGTAGGACTTTCTATGTTTTGCAAGACACAAGCCTGCTTTCCAAAGTCTGCACAAGTCATATGAGCATTCAGCCACAGATTTTCTGCCGTCTTTCAGAATGTCTTGTGTTTGAGGTTTTACCTCCACACATCTCAAAAAGCACCTTCCCCATTTGTTTGTTCACATGAAAAAATGTCTCCATTCCACTCACTACATTTACAATTAGGAGTAATAATATGTCCTCTATATTATATTTGGTACAAAACATCCATTTTCCTTCACACAGTTGATACAGGCCCCACTTACTCTCCTTAAAAATCACAATAAATCACATAGAAGGGACTTGGGAGGTGGCCTATTTAGAGCAGACATCAAAAAGCCCTCTTCACCTTCCTTTTTGTCAAGGAATTATCCAGAAGGAAAAACTAGCATATGCCCACGGAGTAAAAAAGTCTTGGAAATCACCAATTTTAATTCTGCAGAAGGTCTGTCAAAACTTATTTACTTATTCTTCTGCTCCAAAAGCCGGTGTCACTGTCCCATTAGACATCTTTCAGACAGGTATCCCTCTCTGTGATGCTTCCCTGCGTCCCCAGGGTTGGAAAGGAACAGGGCCACGAAGGGAGCAAACTGTTAACCTGTTGTAAAGTTACCATCCTGACTGATCTATGTGATAAGCTGAATCCACCTCCTGCAAGTCCTTTCCATTGGCACAAAACGAGCATCACTGGGTAGAACCACGTGTTGGCACCTCCTGGAGCTCAGGGCAGTCTCAGATTGTGCTACAAGAGCAAGAGGAAACCAGGATGCATTTTTCATGTCCGAGGATTTTGAAATATTCCCCTGCCTGTACCAGAAGGATGCTGTTGTACAAGTGAAGTAAACAAATGCAAGGGATACAAAGATCCTTCCTTGTAAAAGAAGGCTCATCACCCCACCTCTGGGGTCTGTCTGAAGTCCACGTTCAACATGCAAAGTTTAAAAGCATTCCTTATTGTCAGCAGCTAGAGTAAGACAGGTGTTCATCAGCACAAGGACATCATCCTTGTCCCCTCATCACTGTTGAGAGGAGTACCAAGAAGGCATTGGCCGTTCCAGGTAAGGGCTCTTTGTCTGGACCTGACCAAACTTCAGCTAAGATCAGTCAGGACTGGGATCATTTTGCACTGTCTCTTTGTCTTTGACCACCAATTCCACCATGAAGCTGAGAAAGCTTTTGAAGAAACCTGCTGGATCTCCACTAAAGAAGATTTTTAAGAGGTCAAGGATTAGCTCTGAACATTATCACTGTTGGCTTTATGAGTGAATACTTCTTTTGTTTTCTTTCCTGAAAACAGAAAATGGGGGAATAAATGATGAAACCAACATATGGATAAAATATTTGGCTGGAAAATAGCATCAGATTAAATTTTGCCCTCTGGTTTGCTCTATAGCTAACTGAAGTCCGGTTATGGTGAGATCAGGGAAAACACAAGACACCTAATATCAGGGCGGGTGAGATGTTACTCAGTAGGCATTGTACATTGCAAGTGTTACACAGAAAGACGAAATACTTGATTAACTGATTCTGGCAACCTGGCACACTGCAAAAGAAAAACTAACACATATCCTACAAACCCCAGCAATTACAATGTATTTAATCCAGATTTTCTTTATATAATATAACTGTAAAAAATAATTTGAGAGTGGAATCATTACCAACAAGAAGACAGAATTATTAGCAAGCCAGCAAAAGAGAATTAGTTGCTAGATACCATCATTACACACTCAGATGCCAGTAGCGGCTTCTTGGAATTACAGCTGACGGCACAAGGTTTAAACTGGTGCTCCGGATAAATGTAAGTACTAATGCACAGAGAAGTTTTCCTACAGACTTACTTCATGCTTCTGTTAAACCATGACAGTCTGCCTACCAAAAGTGCCCAGCTTCAGGCCACAGGGAGCTGCCCAGCGAGGCTGCTCCAACTCAGCCAGCTGTCCAGCCTTGTTCCCTGGGAACAGGGAGCACCCACATAAATGTATTTTGTGGCACTGCAGAGGTGACAGACAGATTTGCTTTTTTTGTCCAAAGCACAGATTTGGGGCTATCATGTCCTGTGAACCCACCCAGCTATGTGAAGCATCTGAAACCATTCCCTCCTGCTCATCTGTGAGAGGTGACAGAAAGCCCAAACCCTGCCATTCCCTGGGGTGATGGCACTCAGCATGACACCTCCAGACCTGGAAGTCATCTATTCCTCCTGCAGGGATTATCTGCCCTAATGCAGTTAACGAGTTAATACTAACCATATGGTTGATTACAGCAATTATTGCAAACACAATGTCTAATGAAGGCAAAAGTATGGTAAAATAATTAGACTTAATTATGACATTCACATTTGAAATTATGTGTCACTTACCCTGCATGAAAGATGAAAAATTCCTCCTGAAATAGAGTAGATTTAAGCTTCCTCTGCATTCCCCAAAGCCAGGCTTCCTGCAGCATTGGTGAAAACAGGGGGATGTGTTTATGAAACTCCAAAAGTTAAGACTACATAAAGCACCCAGGCTTTTTTTTTTTTGGCCCATCCACAGCCTTTTGTTTTTGTGGGTAACTCTCCCTCCTCACCCAGTGCTCTCACAACTGGCCTGGAAGCTTCAGAGGGGTCAGAAAGGCAATAAGGATCCTGGAAAAATTCCCAGAATCCTCCAGTCCCCATGTTATTTCACACAGTTGAAAATAGTTCCTCCCACCGGCACAGCTCAGGAGGCTCTCTTAGGTCTTCCTTCTAATGGCATACATGACCCAGAGTTTTCTAAGGGCAGTCCCATCTTCCACTACTTGAAGAGCTCTTCCTTCTCCTTTGCTTCCCTAAGCAGCAGCCTGTGGCCCGAGTCAATTTTAATTTGCAAATAGCAGTCTCATTTTGGAAGTTTGTAACACATACTTGCACATAAAATATTGGCTGCAGTGGGAGAGGGGAATTTCAGGTTGGTGCATTTGTCACAGTGCTCAAAATTCCAGCTGTATCGATTTGCTCAATTCATTTTACAGTGCTATTTTCATTAGCTAATCCCGGGGAGTTCGCTGCCCTGTATCTATTAAGTACACACTCACACACACACACATTCAGAGTGGGGGAGGACAGATTTCATTAAAAAGCACCACAGACAGGAAGGTATCCAAGTCACTTCCAATACATTATATTAGCTCGACTGGAGGTTTTCCTTAGAGATCACAGAGTTCATGGTTAAAGCTTTTCTTTTGATGGCCTGAGTCATGCACTACAGTATGTGCTTCATGATCACTGCCTGCTAGCTGGGAAATATTTATGCTATGTGGTTTAAACTTCAGCATGAAAATTATTTTGACAAAATACACAGTAAGAGCACTTGGTCTGCTTTACTTCACGCCAATATGAAAGTCCTTTTCATCTGGCCTCTTACTTTATTCAGTGTAACATTTCAATGGAAACCTGCAAGGTTAATCAAGAACCTGTGTATGAATGGATGCTCTTCACATAACCTGAAGCTGTTTTTTCTGCATAAAGTCACTGATCATAATTTACGAATGGCTGCTGTAGTGTTTTGTCATCCCTGGGAACATGGGCAGGCACATGGCACATTTTAGGCATGAAAATAATCTAATTTGAAACTAGAACGGCTCGGTACATAGCTAGCAGACTCTGGAGCCCATTTCTGCAGTGCTTGCCCACCACTCTACCCTACCACAAGCAACACTGACAGCTTGCAAAGCACCTGGTCTGCTACAACACCAGCAGCAGAACTGAACAGTGGCCAACCACGTCCAGCCCACCCCCAGATTCTCTGGCCAGCAGAAGTTTGTTTCCCCCATGTCCTGCCTGTGCTCTGGTTCCCTCCTTGCCTGAGCCCAGCCAGTGAAGCACAGCCACGGCACCTTTCCTGCGCTGTTGGTGTGCCTCATGCCGGGTAACTCTCATTGGGGAAAAAAAGCAGGCAGGATTGGAAACTACAGCAATATATAGACACAAATGGGAGCCATCCTCCACTGCAAAGTAAATTCCAGGCAGCAGTCTGTGCCACCAGCAAATCACGTAATGATAGCATCCAGAGGAAAACCTGCCAGTTGTTCCATGTAACAAATCACACACCCCTCGGAAACTCCTTGCATTCCCAAAAGGTGAATCAGTTTTTCTCTTTCTAAGTGACCTCAGCTGAACAAATCATTAATTCAAGAACGATGCAAAGACAAACCATGGGATTTCAAGTTCTACTCAAGCACCTAAAGTACAGGAAGCATCTGCTTATAGGATCTGTGTTACTGTGGATGGGGTCAGTACTCCTAATTGTCACTATAAAGTGGCAATATTTTCCAGCAATTGCAGGTAAGAGATTCTAGGTTGTTTTGTTTTGTTTTGTTTTGAGTTATGTTTACTCCATATATAGAAAAATAAGGTACAGTTGACTCACAATATTCACTGGGAAATGCAGACTTTTTATTCATTCATAGTATTTGGAAAGATTCTTCATTCTTACAAAATCCACATTCACCTGGAGTAGTTTTCAGACCATTCACAGTTACCTGAGGTTGGAGTCTTGGAAAACCGCTACAGGGCAGGGAAGGAATGAAGATGCATAGGCTCCCTAGCAGCCAAGATTCTGAATTACATCACTGTTTCATAAATATATTCATTTTATTCATGTTCATTCCTGAAAGAATTTACTGCACCAAGGATGTCATCTTGACTATGTATCTTAGAATTGATCATTTCCCCAATTAAGCTGTTCAGGCCTTTAGACTTAAAGAGCTGTCACAGCTGCTGGAAGATGATTTATCTCCTGATGACGGGCAGAGCTCCTGACCAAAAATTATTAATGACAGAGCTTCTTTTTTTGAAATAACCTTAACCCAAGCATATATCTTCTTAGTCACATTAATATCTAGACACATACCCCCAATACTTAGCCAGGTATTAAATGGATGTAAAATCCTAAACCTTAGTCTTTTAATACAGAGCCTTTCAAATGAAGAATAAGAGATTAATCCAGCCCTATTTTGTGCCAGGGTGTACAGCAACTGCTGCTGTTTCATGGGAAATGCAGGCTCTGAATAGTGCTTTGTTTTACATCACTCTGCTAACTTCCACAACGGAACTTCCCCAGGCTGGTCTGGGAAACTATCTCCCCAAAAGAAAAAGGCACAAAGATGAAACGTGATATATGTTTGTTCACCAGTTCAGGTCAATTATTTTTGTGTAAGTCTCCTCTAGGGTTTAACACCACTCCCACTGCAGTTACTGAACAGTTCTGCCATTGGCATTCACGAGGCAAGAAACAGGCCCCTCATCACCATGGATTTGTGACCACTGCTACAGCAGTTGGGGCCCATTGCTGCCCTGGACAAGAGGACTTTATTACATTTAATAGCTTAGCAAATTTTAGCAAAAAATAAATTGAAGGGACATTGTTTGTGGGGGATTGTTGTATACACAGTATGGCTCAGGTCTGTGCGAAGGCTTGAACAGCAGCATCCTGATGTGGTTAAGTTCTCCTGTACCATGAATGCATAAAACGATAGAGGCACAAATTCAACCCAAATTTTCTCTAATTCTAATGGCCATAAAATCTTTTGCACCTCAAAAACCACAAATGTCAATGAGAGTGAGATAATTCACACGCTCAGCTGAGCAGTTCTACCACATTCCAGATATATGTCAAAACTTCCGTTTAAACTTTTGTTTTAATTAGTTCAAGAATTCATCCAAATGTTTAAAAGTTTTAAACAGCTACGTGTCTTTCTTATTATTCAGTTCCCTTATTATTCATTTTCAAAGGGCCCTCTGACACCTATCAAATCTGATAGACGGAGCAGTGATTTCTCTCAGGCGAATGTAAATCTTACAGCACTTCCCACATGATATTACTTTCCACATGTCTGATGGCTCTGGAAACAAGTAATCAAATTAATAGGACTATTTAACTTTCATTCATATCTTAGCTGCCACCATAAATTTTCAACCATCAGAAGACAGTAAAATGTTAGTTTTGCTTTATTTGGAGAAGATATTCATTTTCACAACTTCTGCCTTATTAAACCCAGCAGCTTAATTCTTGGGTAAGACAGTATGATTCACACCGACAGCAGTTTCAATAACCACTCCAAACTTTTGCTATTTACATTTGGTTTTTAGAACAGGTCATATTCCCAGCATTAAAAGTTTATGATGATTTAATAGGGGACTGTAAATATAGTCTACCTTGGTCTGAAAACATCAGTAGTTAAAAAAATATGGTGGGAACCAAATGCAGCAACACAATTCCTCAGCTGACCCACTGAGCTCCTCTTTGGCAATATTCATTCCTGGGAACATATCAAAACTGTCTTCTGCTCACTGTGCTGGCTTGTCACTGGCTACTGCATCAGCTTCAATACATCGTTATTCTTCTGCAAAATGCCCAGTAGTCTCAGCCCAGGATCTCTAAGGAATCATGTCACTTTTCGGGAACAAGTTTTGCTGTCTTCTGCTCGGCTGTAGCTCAATGCAAATAGCACAGAGAGCTGCTGGTCCAGGGCCAAGGAACTGAGGGCAAGATGAGGGCAATGCAAAAGTCATCAACTATACAAATACATATAGTTTTTACTACTCAGACAAGGTGTAGTAATAGCCTGCCTGTGTGCTCTGAGCACATCTCAGTTGCAGACTGAAACTTCTTAATTCAAATCACCATGAATCATACCACATTTTCCCCACTGCCCATTCCTTGGAAAGGGTAGGTTTTCAACCTACCCATTGCCAGTATCAGCTCTTTGCAGATTTCAGTAAAATAATATTAAGCATTTTCCCCTTCCTTCCCCTTCAGCCTCCATCCACACATGAAAATCTTTCACTCAAGAGGAAGTGCAGAAGAAAGTGTGTAAGAGTTGCTATCAACATTGCTTCTCACATCTGAGTGGACAGCAGCTGAAGACCCCAGTGGATCTGTGTGACATGCACAGCACCATGAACAAAACAGCACCTCACCAGTTTTAAGTAAATATCTTGAAACATTTTAAAGCAGGTACTGGTTTTAGTGAGGACACTGCACAGTGACTAAATAGATCAAAATTCACTGCTCAGAGTTGAAAACTGCTTGAGCTGTTCTGCATTCTGCTGTAATAAACTGTTTGCAAAGATTATCAGTCTTGTGACATGATAGTTTGGCATTTGCAACTTAAAATCACATTGGACATTTTGCAGCTTTATGATACTGCAAATTCAAGCTTGGTTGGCTAACCATTATCATCTCACTTCTTTCAGAGTTACTGCTTCCCAGGCTGCTTCTTCCTCTTGGAGGTATGTGCTTCAGATTATTTTCCCTCAGATTTATTATCCTGCAGTTTTCCAGGATGAATCTTAGTTTCTATAAAAACGCCCGCCTACCTTTATAATCTCTTTAGGTCTCTTTTTATTATCTCATTTTCTCTCTAGTCCTCCTAATTCAATATCCTCTGAATTTTGTAATCATGTTCTTCTCACTTTTTTCTTTTAGATCATTAATGATGGTATTTAATACAACCTCTCTTACACCACTCCTAAAGTACTGCATGATGATTATAATGCTTAGCTTTTAAAAAGCACAATCTATCCATAACTCAAAAAGCATTTCATATGTCAGGAAATTGCTGTTAGCCCATATTACAACCAAAGATGCAAACGATGCAGGTGCTCACAAAAGCTGGTTTCCTTTCTCTGTGTTTCATCTACAGGCAAAGGACAAAGACATACAAACTCCTCTAGAGCCTGTTTTGGAGTGGCTAAATGAACTTTCTACTATGAACACCCTTTCAGAGGACCCCAACACCTCTACAAGTAAAACAAAACAAATAGTAACATAATCTTGCCAACAGCTTTCTTTTTAAAAAAAAAAAAAAAAAGAAAAAAAAAAGAAAAATAAAAAGTCAAAAGAAAAGTCAAGGCAAAAATCCAACAATCACTGTTACTTTCTGTGGCTATTTCACAGGTTGGCCGTAGCCTTTGGATTATCACTGTCCAATGGCTGGCTTATTGACTGTCCAGTGTGAGGGGCAGTCTGATGATCAGCAGTGATGTATTACAGATATTTTTCGAAGGTGGAAGGAGGTTTGTATCACTTTCTTTGGCCAAATTTCTCTCTGAATAATTAGATTCTGAATGCCTAGAGTGTCAAAGGCTTTATTTGGGTAGGATATTAGCTTCTTGTGATAAAATTACAATGTAATTTTTTTGCACTGTTAAGCAGCTGCCATTATCCACATGAAAGCTCTATGTTGCTGATTGATGAAATAAATTATTACCTCATACTCCTATCACCATATTTATAGAGATGGCAAGACCATAGGATAATTTTGTCATTTACTTCATTTAACATGACCCATGCCTATAGCCTCCTTGTCAGGAAGTTACCCTGCCACCCCAAGCCTTGCAAATGTGCAGGAACTCCTGTGCATTTAGCAGAACACCCCGCGCAAACACATTAAGATTAGATGAAGGAGTTTTCATTCCCTGCTACGTTTTAATTAGGTAAAAAATCTGCAGGGAACAAAGTTGAGCAGAAACCTCTCATGGCAGAGCTGTGGCTAGACCACAGGCTCCATACACCTCTTTCATGCTGTAAAAACCTAGACAACCAGTTCCCACTTGCAAGAGTGCAACATGGGACCAGAGGATTATCTGTCACAATTCAAACGCAATTCTCTGATAATGGTGACTGTTTCACTGTTAGAAGTGATAGACTTACATAATTAGCTGCAAGTGCTATTTCTGTGTGTGTAAAATCTTTTAATTATTTCCTTTTTAATTATTTTAAATTACCTAATAACTCTTTGGCAGAGAGGGATGTATGGGAGGGAGGTAGTGCAAAGCCCGCCATCATTATGAAAGCTTTTCAAGAGCTCCATTATGTGCTGTGAGCATCTGACTCTTTGTAGCATGAGTCACCCACAAAGTCTTGAGCCATCAAGTAATTAAGGTTCTTTAATACAGAGTGGGAGGGGAGGAAGTAATACCATTTGTCGTTATGATCAGTCACATTCCTACAAGTATATATCATAACTGTTTTATAAATGGATTATTAGCAAATCAGATTACAGCACTAATTATTTCTCCCAGCATTTCCTTTGCCCATGTGCTGTGGACTCATCCACTCCCCAGTTACTACTACTCTTCCATCTGCTTTTTTCCCCGCTTTGCTATCTCACACGCATACACAATCACTTATGTAAACTCACCCAGCACAGGAAGAACCCAACAATAACTGTTATTATCACTTCAAAGGAAAAAATATTGCTGGTTCTCACTGGAAATCTTTCTGAATGGATACCTGCCTGGCAACCTCAGTACAACATGACGGTCATAACCCAGTTCGGAGCAGATCTGTGAAAGAGGAATTCACAACACAAAGCCATCTCCACGCTGGCGAGCAATCTCAGAAGAAAAGACAAGAATTGGCAGGCCTGAAAAGAAAACCACCTTTCTCACCTTTACTGGAAAAAACAGGGCTGTTAGGTAAGACATATTAGATAACTTTTTTTTGCTTTTTAATGAAGACTGAGCCCAAGAGAGCTAGATTATTCCAGGAAAAAATCAAGGACAGGACGAAGTTAAAAAAGAGCTGATGAAAGGAGCAAAGTGGAGGGGTAGGAATTAAACTAAAGGAAAACATAGGTGGAATCGTAGGTCATATTTGCTACACACACTCAATGAAACCTGTTATAATTTTAAAGAGCTCCCACAGGATTTAGCAGCCCCAAGGAAGTGTAATCATTGTTCCAGCTGTAAGTTTTCACAAAAAGAACAGAGATTTAGAGGTTTCTGTTTTGCCATTTTGCCTACCCTACAAAATTTATTACAATCATCAAGTCAAAGCCTGAAATGTTGCACAGTATGAAAAGCAAGGCAAAGCTTCTCCCCTACCCAGCAGGGTAAAACACAACTCCTGCCACAGATTTACTAGAGTAAAGGGAAGATTTCAGGGTAAAAAATAATGGCTTGTGAGACTACAGATCTTCTGTCAATTCTCGAATCTTGCTTTTTCCATTTCCAGAAGAAAAACCAGTCTTGTGTGCAGTCTTTGCACAAGTTACTTTGCCAGCTCATAAGGCAGGATTAACATTACTCAAAATGTTTGTTAGGAATGGATAAAAAGTGTTAAAAATGCTCAGTTTAGGCTCAGTGATAATGACGAATTTGCAACAGACTTCTGCTTAATATCTGCTTAATCCCTCATGTAATCAGGGTGTGCACAACCAATTCCTTTGTTGAAGCTGTCCCCTGACCAACACAACTCCTCTCTCCATTGCTACCAAAACATTGCTCGTGTTGGATCTGCTCTCCTACATATTGTCCTCAGCCCAATTATATTATATATACATCAAGGCAAAAATACAGCTTTCCACCCTGTGCTGGCTTTGGCTGG